>JAVQIZ010144094.1:0-10183 GCA_036023535.2 Galaxias brevipinnis | reverse complement strand
GTTTGCCGGTAAAGCACTTCCAAAGCTGCAGGTGTGGTGTTCTTCCCCCCCCCCCCCCCCATGTTACAGTGAGTGTGTATCTGCCCTCTGTGGCTTGGCAGGGAGACACTGCTGACAGTTCCCGAGGAAGGAGAGCGCCGCAGGCACACAGCCATGGCAGGAGACGCCCTTCTGGAGCACACTCATGACTCACTGGAGCAGAGAGACAGAGTGCGTGTCTGTGTGTGTGCAGGTACAGGGAATGTAAAAGATGCAATGAAAGGGAGCGAATGGAAAGGACTGAAACATGGAAATAGATAGACGAGGCCACTCATCAATACTGGGAGAGTGCTTTCATGCCTAGATGCTAATAATATCCACTGTCACAAGACAACTATTACGCTCTGGAATATATTCCGTCGCTCCATGGAAAAGTTGAATTACTCTATGCTGCATGCTATCAAGGGATGAAGAAATGGTAGTGGTCAGGTGTGCCACTGGAATGTAGAACAGTCGTTTGTTGTCTTATTACCGATGGCAACTAGCTTGGTATGTCATCTTGTAGTGCAAATTTACTGTAGTGTAACAGGAAATAGAAAACTATTTCACGAGTGTGCCTGATGGCCTTTATACCTTGTACTAGTGAACCATACGCCGTGTTTCGCCTGGCAAATACACCGAGTGACTTATGAGCATAGCATTACAGGGAGTTGCTCTGCCCTCCACACCAACCCTGTTGTTTTACATGCACTGCACAGCCCATGCACTGTGCACAGACAAGCACTGTGTCATCAAATTAGGATGCGGCAGGTTGTCACGGCTTTTAATCGCGCTTTATGGCAGGCTGTAAAAGAACTGACGCAACGTGTCCTCGGAGGAGAAACGGATGAAGCCAAGAGATAGAGCGGAAGGTCAAAGGTGAAGGCAGAGGTTTACCATTAGAAGAAATTGGCTTGGCCTTTCTGTGACCCTACCATCAATCCTATTCATAGCAGCTATGGGCCAGAGGAGTTGACTATTTTGTTCCCCTTATGCAGTCCGGTTCCCTGTCACTAGATACAGAGACTTGTCATATCATGTATCCATTCCAAGCGTGTATGGTTTGGGCCAATAGAGCTGTCTACATTATGAAGAGTTTGGGGCAACGGCATTGATTCGTTGCTCCGCAAGTGAATTGTAATTGATCAATAAAAGACTGCGGGAATAATATGCGTAGTCACACTCGCTCTTCCGGAGACCTGTATCGGTTCAAATCTAACTTCCTTTTTAATTTGTGTTGGGGATGTGAAGCCGCTATACTTTCTGAAGGGACATGTAATTAGGCCCTAATGAAACATTTTGAAGTGAAAGCCTCGCCGAGGTATTATGGCTGGGACTTGATCAATGGCTTTCATCTCTCAGCGAGGTAGGAGGGACTGTTTAAGACGAGTTGTTCAAACTGAGATTGTTGAGAGAATGGCCCAACTACAAAGGAGAGAACGAGACAGTGCGTAGACGGCCAGTCACATTGTGTGAGGAGGAACGGACAGCAAAGACCCTAAGGGCCTGACAACCGCCTTAAGATCTTTACCGTGGCCGACATGAGAGCTGACCACTGGCCTTCGGGAGGAGTGCATGACTGCTAGGGCTGGCAACCAACGCGGTGGAAACCACGGACGGCGGGGGGGTTGGCAGGAGGAGGGGTTTGGAGTGAAGCCGGACCTGGCTGGGGGGACGTCACACCTGGGTAGAGCCGCAGCTTTACGTGATCCGTCATAGGGACTGTGGCCCGGGGCGATCTGTAACCGCTCCTGTGATGCTGTGCCGGTCGACGCCTTGTGATCAAAGGGGCCTGACGCCAGAGGTGAAATGTGAATGCTGAACGTGTCGGGGCTATTTGACAGAGCGAGAGACTGCGGTGGTGGGGTGGGGTGGGGGTGGAACGGGGGGGTTGAAACTATGGCGATGAAAACAAGGCTTGGACTGTGGTGCGTAATTCCGTCCTTGCTCCGAGAAGCACGTTCCCGTCTCCCCGCGGAGACGTGTCCGATGGGAATGCGTGTAGGACGCATTACGGAAATAAACCCCGCCATTCCCCCTGGGAGGAGCATCTCTTCCACCCCCCCACCCCCCCCTCGTGGGATAAGTCCTTCGTAAGGCGTTCCCCTGGGAGCGGCGCCTCAGTGATGCATCAGTCTACCCAGAGCACGACGTAGCCAGTGCGCAGGGCCTGCTTCACAGAGAGATTGTGGCTGAGCCCGCGATGCATCTCCCACTTTGCCTGGCGACTGCCACCACCCGGGGATAATGAGGCCTGGGATGAGAGTGGCTTGGAGGAGGCTGGGGCGGACGCTTGGCAGGCGGAGGCTGTCTGAGCCCGGCTTTCTCATACCCCGGCTACGTGGCAGAGGAGGAGAAGGATTCCGCGTGTGAGAGAGAGCAGCGGAGACGTGGGAGGCTGAAGAGAAAGAGAGGCGGTACAAAGGCTGTGTGTGTGTGTGTGTGTGTGTGTGTGTGTGTGTGTGTGTGTGTGTGTGTGTGTGTGTGTGTGTGTGTGTGTGTTTGAGTGTTTGAGCGGATGGTATCTTTCACCCTGTCCACCAAAACGCTCTTGAATCCCGTAAAACGTCAAGCAGCGGCACGTCGTCAGTCAGCGAGCCAGACAGACGCTGAGCAGTCGGAAATGCCTGTCAGTGAGGCTAGGAGGTGGGCTCTCAACCAGCAGACTCTCCCCTGGTCCTATCAAAAGGAGGATTCAGCTGCTGTCCTGGCTTTGGCTGGTTGTGACAGCGAGAATGCCTGGATTATGACAGACCTTCAAGGCACGGCAGCAAGGCTCTGGTTGGCTGGCTCTGTGCCCCCTTTACTTTTAGTCTGGGGCTCCAATGCACAAGGCCTATTCTTGCTTCTGGACTGTAGTATGTTCCATGGTGGATAAAGTACGTGTATGCCACTGTGTGGCATATACGTGCACCAGGGAGGGTGTAAAATATAAAAGTAGTCTACTCCGGTTCCCGTGTGTAAACCCATACCATAGATTTGCACTCCACCGTTTCTCCCTTTCATGCCTTGCCTCGGAGCCTAATTGAATGATTAAAGAGGCTGTGATTGGCCAGTGAGTTCATTCTGCCACCGGCCCCAACTTCAATCCCTCACTAATTGAAAGGTAATAACGAGGTTCTGCCGAGCTCGGTTAAAGCCACGCGGCCTCGCTCCAGTTGACTACAATGGCTTTGTCTCGCCGACGAGAAAGGATTTTCTGCCATTCAAACACTCATTGTGGCACGTTCAATGCAAATCAAACAACCATGCCTTTTAAAAAAAACAAAAAAAAAACATTTTCAGGCGGCACTGCTTTTAATTATGTGAACTTTGTCGGGGAAAATGACATTCCTCCCAAGCAAATTGGATGAGGGAAAGCGGTTTATATTTCCGATTTTCCTGGGTGTGTAATTAGCTCTCTATCCATCCATTCTGAGCCACAGAGGTAATAGGGGAAAAAACAACATATTAATATTGCATTAGGCTGAAGACGCCTATGGAGGAAAGCCATTAATCAAAGATCTATAGGCTGGATACACAAGACTCGCATCCTAATGCTTATTTAATGTTGGTTCATTCTATGGACTGTCTGTGACTCACGGTGAACATTTCTCTTATTAGATTGGATTCTATGCCTTGTGCGCTGTGACTAAAACAGAAAGAGAGCTTATGTGGTCCCGCTGAGAGAAAGTGAATAAGGAGGAAAAGAGTGTGTGAGTGTGTGTGTGTGGTCACATTGTTTGTACGGCATGCCATCGAGCACCACTGACTGTATGCACTATGCCTGGTTACCCCAGGAAGGGCTCTTTGTAAGGCTTAGTAGCCGTTCTGGTTGTGTTGCTGCTGTGTTATTGTAGCACTGCTTCAGACTAAGGTTGACTGACTTTCCCAGAGAGAGGAGGCTTGCAGCATATCAATCAATTGCTTCTCGGCTGCATTGCCTCACATTCATTTGCAGAGGATTACCTTTGGGCCACTGTGTTTTCCTCTGCAGATCTATACGGCAAACATGTTGCACGCTTTTTTGTGTCGGTGAGTTTGCATTCGCGTGTGACGCACGAGCTGGTTCACTCTTCCCCGCCCGTTACAAAATAAGGACCTTTGGGCTTTGGAGGCTAGAAGACCAGCTTTTTTTTCTCTCCCTGAAAAGACAAGATGGGCACACATAAACAGGGCAGAGACACACACAGGACGAGACGTTCTCTCCCCACTGTAATCAAAGTGGACGTCAGTCGCTGTTTTAGCCGCGTGTGACTCTCTCCTAATGTCAGTCATTACCGAGGGGTAAAAAGGGCGAGGACGCAATCATAGGCCCAACGGACCGAGGCTGAAGGACTGGAGCCAATCTAGAGGGAGAGGCTTCCCACAACGACGTCATGAACCGTCACGGAGAGCATTGTAATGCCCATTTCATAAAAGGCAGTTTTATGTCTGATGGAACCATTTCATCCATGTTTTATAACTGTTTTAGTATGTCTTTTCGCTGAACTTATTGCGATGATTCTTTAGACGTCGCATGAATTATACTGTATCACAATGCAAGTCCCGGTTTCTAAATGGTGATGTCCAAATTAATCGCTTTGCAAGTGACAGCATACGCACAACTCTCATACAGCCTTTGTGGAATCCAAATGAGCCCATTACCATATTTCCTATTTCTCTCCAATTCACTCCTATCTTGGCGCTGGAGGGCCATTTGCCTGTGATTTGTAATGTAGCTTTTCCTACGGCTCTCCGTTACTTCAGCACATCAGCCACCAAGTCAAGCAGAACAGGGAGGAAGACGGGCGGACATAATGAGGCGGGCCGTGAGGACGGAGGGATGGGGAGGAAAGAGGGGGGTGGGAAAAGGGAGGTCTGGGGAGTGAGTGAGTGTACTGTCCTTCAGGAGCTAAACCGCCAATGAAAGGCCTCCAACGGGTAGCATCGTTTTTCAATAGCGTAGGCTTAGGGGGTGAAATTGGTGAGCTTACAGCAGGAGAAATTGTGCCCACTGTAAAATGACTGGGCTTATATCATTGATAGAACCGTGCCTTGGGGAGGCAGTTGTCCATTTAGAATGCTATTGAATTCTGCTCATCATTTGCACAGACTAGGAATTAAACATGTGGGACTTTGTGAGCTCATTTGAATATCTTTATGAGAAACACAAACAAACTCTCCTATCTTGCTTTTTTGAAAATGAAAAGACTTCAACGATGGTGAATAAATATAAAATGATGAGGCAAAAATTGTAAGGGAGATGTGCCTAGCCATCAAAGAAATTGATTTTTGTACTCTCCATATGGTTGACAGATATTCCTTGTTTTGTAGATTCTAATGATGACAGACCGTTTTCTAGACAAGCAGACTCAATTGTAATCGTGCAACAATATTCTATTTGTATATTGTTTAGCAGTCAAGCAAGGGTTCCAATACCAACCAACATTTAATATAATAATAATAATAATAATTCATTTTATTTATATAGCGCTTTTCTAAAACCCAAAGTCGCTTAAAAATATATATAGCAGCAGAACCGTGATAGCCCATATGAATCTACATCCACCTGACTCTCTGCCCTCCCACAGCCTTGACAACAAACAAATCTGTCTCCCACAAGGGCACAAGCGGGAGGCTGTGGTCCCGTCGCGTGGACGGGACAGAGGTCACCGCCTACCCCACATGCTGACGGGGGGAGGCCAGGCTGTCACCGAGGACAGGACAGGGCCACGGAGAGGCCAGCGTCTGTTGGGTGCACAAGCTTGGCCAGGCTGGGACGAGAGAACCAGGCGCCCTCTCTAATATCACGGTGAACATTTTCTTGCAATATGGTTTGACTACCCCGTTCAACCTGTTACCAAGGTACCGCCACAATTGAAAATGTCATTACATCCTGGAGACTTGGCCTCCACATTTACCCTGCACAATAAAAACGGCAAGGCGGGGGTGAGAATTCATCGGCGGTGTGTGGAGGAGTGGAGCTGACGTGAGGCCGTCAGGAGCAGCACCCCAGGAGCTAGGAGCCATGCAACATTAATGCCGGCGCTTCAATAATGAATTCAGCGAAACAATAGCGCAGTGTGCTGCAGTCACGTTAAAGGATGTCGAGGGGAGAAAAAAAAACAACATAGCGCTGCCCTCTGAGCTTCCGCCAATCAGAGAGCCGGATTAGACTGCCATTACAGCCAATGAATGACCTGCTGACCTGTTGATTGAGTCATCAGATGCCGGGTGGGAAATGCTTGAAGAGGGCAAATCAAAGCGGGTACCATTTATATCCTCTGCCGAAACTAAATGGTGTTTGAAGATTGTTATTGTCAAGGACTCTCTCAAAACCCATCAAAACTCTTCATCTCCGTTCTCATTTGAAGGTAAATCAGAGGATGTTCAAACTAGGAGTAATCACACGCATGGAAATCTGATCGATCCGCATTGATTGAAGTGCTATAGCACTACTGCGTCGCCGGTCCTGCGGCAGGGCCTCCGGATTGAGTCAGCCTGTCCCACGATGACAAACTTAATCAATGTTAGGACTTAGCCGTCCTCCGTGTCAGAGATCCGCTGCTTATCACCCTGCTCCTGTCCCTTTTTCTAATCCCCTGTCTAGACGGGAGCGTGGGCCGCGGGTCCCGCAGCACTTTGCCCCCACAGTGGAGCTCCACGGTGTACAGGACGGAGCCCGTGAGGAGGAGCACAATGGCACCGCCCGCTAAAAGCCCCACGCTGCTCCCTCAAAATTGGTGTCATTAGGAGGAGAGCGAGGCTCTGTGCTCCCTGCCTGTCTGCCTCGGTCGCCCTCCGCTGCATCGACAGCTGTCTCTGTTTTCACAGGCCTCATTATGGGACTCTCTCTTGCGCTCTCTCTCTCCCTCTCTCTCTCTCTCTCCCTCTCTTTCTCTCTCTCCCTCTCTCCACCCCTCCTGTCTGCCTAGCAGTATCATTCACTGCCGATTTCTTTTCCAGATCAGTTTTGTTTATTGGCACTGCCTGACACAGAGAGAGAGAGAGAGAGAGAGCGTTAGAGAGATATAAAGCAATTGTGTGTGTGTGAGAGAGAGAGAGAAAAAATGTGTATGTGTGCCCCCCCCCCCCGCAATCTGATTGGCAGGTAATTACCAACAGGGTGACAGAGCCCATATCAGCAGTTGAAAGGTCATCGGGCCGAATCGCTGCCATCCCTGCATGTGATGCAACTACTTTCTGCTCTTGTACACCCCCCCCCTCCCCACCATCTCCCCTGTTGGACGGGGGCTACTCTCGTCTCCTCTTGTTAGGTGGACGTATGAGAGGTGTCACGTTGGCCCGCAAAGAAAAAAATAAACACATAGCTGCTGCTCTAAGTGCACAGGGGAAGGAGCCCTCTCCCCTTCAAACCCACTCGGCCTATTTCCTGACGCTGTCACAGAGAGGCTGCGGGGAGAGAGGAGTGGCCGTGGGCAAGGTCTAAGCACTGTTATTAGGACACTCACCCGGGTGGTCTCTCAGATCACGGCCCCCTGTGAGGAGGTCATTAGAAGGGATCGCTGCCCGGCAGACCGCAAGGAGAGGTAGTGTCACGCCGCGCTGCACGGACAACCAGTCGACTTCATCACAGCGTTTAAAGGGAACGGTGAGACGAGTGGCCTACTTGGATTCCGGCAACGACGCACCATTATGAATGGGACTGTAACGTGAGCTCAGTGGCAGAACACCAACAAGAAAAGTGTGAACGTCGGTCATTTCCACTCAAGTCCTCAGTATGTCGAGGGGAAAAAAAGAGCCTGCCCCCGTCGCCATGGCCCCCTAGCATGAGGGCCAACACGGGCAGCCTGTTTCCCTGCTCACTGCCCGCCCCCTGGCCCTTTGTCGAGCGAACTGGGCGAACGGCTGCTTCTGTGACACCGCTAGGTTGGTGTTGGCTGTCCCCACATGACCGCAACCGCTTTCATTTGTCTCCGTCAAGAAATTAACACATCAAAACGGCCTCCCGCTGCTAGGTTTGTGTTTCAATGGCCCTTTGGTTCCACATTTAGCCGTAGCTTGACTTACATGCTAACTAGCGGGGGAAATGAGGGGGATAAGCACACTCACGGCCGGCTCCTTTCACTTTTAATGTGTACTACATTACCCATTAGGCAATTGACCAAAAAGACGGCGACGGAGCTGTTCTTTTCTTCCTGAGCTGACACCGTTTTGAGCCTGTCACCACACGCTTTGTTGTTCCTGTCGCTGGGAGTGGGTTCAGATCAAGTCGACCTCGTCTCATTTCTTTCAAAAGTTTTTTTTTTTTCAGGGCAATTTGGCAAATTATCAAAAAGACCATAGCTACAGACTTTCTCGGAGGGAATTGTTTCCCAGCAATTTGCTTGGTTTCCTACAGCCAGACGACAACATGCCCTTGTGCCGCTACAAAACACAGTGGGCTTTATTTACCCGCAGCAGGCTCTCATTTGAGGGCACGGCCTACATGAGGCAGGGCGGTGGAGTGACGCACACAGACACAAATACAGCGCACGAGCAGACGACCACAGGAGGGACCGGGCACAGCAGCCGTCATGCTGCCAACCCGACTGAGTCACCAGCTAGACCACACTCATGGCTGAGGTCCATCCAGGAAGCCGGTGGAAAAATATCCACGTGCCTGCCATTATGCCATTATGGCATTATGAAAGAGAGCATGGATGGCTTTTGTTTTTTGTTTATTTGCAGAGCTGACAATTGTAAGACTTTCAGCTTTGTATGGCCATGTAACGTGTACAAGCACAGGACATTTTCTCGTGCATGGATGTATCAAACCTTTTTTATTTAACAGTATATTATGTAAGTGTAATATAAAACTGTAATACAATAGCACTTATTTGCATTACGGGACTTTCAGAGCTCACGTAGTTGTGATGCATTTTGCATAAACTATAATTGGGTGCCATTGAAGCATTTTTAAACATATATCGTATGCTGTATGTTTAGCTGTGCAATGGCGCTGCAGTGATGTCATGTTCCCTCTTAGAGCTGATAATCAGTGGCTCGCTCCGTCTCTGGTCGAAGCCTCAGACAGACATAGAGACGTAGCAGGGTGTGGTGGAAACAGGCTTCCTGGAACCACAGACCATAACCACGGAACACTCCGGAACACGCTGACCGGCCGCCCCCCACCGCAACCACACGACGAAACCCATCCAACGGACGGAGCCGCTAGCATTACCCCGTATGCTAACCGTCTAGCTACACTAACACACTTAGCGTTTGCCTCGATTCGACTACCATATCCTCACTTCGCTCTGGGGAAAAGAACACCGGTCAAATTCTCCCCGAGATCACATACCGGAATCTGATTCAACTGGTGGAAGATATCAGGGAGCCGAGAACAGGGGAGATCGGAGGTACGCATTATCATGGAGAAGCCGTCTGATTGGTACGTGCTGGCAGTCCCCGTGTAGACTGCTGCTGCTGCAGTGAGAGGAGGGTGGGAGAGCAGCTAGAGAGCTCCACAGCACCAGCCAGCCCAGGGCTGAGGAGCCCTACAGCGAGCCCTCTGATGGAGCCCCACTGATCCCCAGGAAAACACACCCAGCACTCAGATCTTCTGCTGCCACGGCGCTGATCCATAAGATAACCACACGGTTAGAGACGTTATTCTACACGTTGACATCGCCATCCTGGTGCATTCCACGCCGTTGGCCCGCAGTTGTCTTGCGAGTCGGGAAGGCGAAGTGGATCAAACGCTGCTAGGGGTAGTGGGTTTGGCTGGGGCTTTTTGATCCGCGACAGGGAGAGAGTGCGCTTATCCCCTGAGAGGCTGAGGCAGAATACAGTCATCATTGTCTGGGGGCCACTGGCTTTCATTGGGTTGCCTCTTTTCTAAAGGTCAGAGATCTCCGGCGAGGCAGAGCCGAGATAGAGATGTACACGGTTGTACAGTGAGTCACGATTGAGTTTTATCCGAGGCATCGCTTGAGAAGTCATGGTTCTGCTTTATTGCGTCAGACGGAGCGCGTTGTTTTTCCAAATACCATCTTTTACTGCTTGCATCTGTTCCCTCCGTCGGTGCATCCATCTCCTTCTGCCTTCGTCTTCCTCTTTCTTGCGCATACCCATCACTATTCTATCCACCCACCCACCCACCCACACACACACCCACACAGCAACACACAAACTCAGACTCGGATATGTGGACACGCACACACACACACGCACACACACACACACACACACAGCAACACAC
>JAVQIZ010144086.1:0-12139 GCA_036023535.2 Galaxias brevipinnis | reverse complement strand
CTGTCTGTCTGTCTGTCTGTGTTTGAACTGGTCCTGCTACCCCCAGTCAGTCATGTGAGTTCAAAGCAGAGAAAAACAAGGGGTAACAACAAGGTAAACCCCTGCATTATACATTTACTTTAAGGTCACGTATGTGTCCTCTGTGTTTCTCTCTTTCTCGCACTCAAGATCTCAGACTGCAGTGTGTGTGTGTGTGTGTCTGTGTGTAGGTGAGCGTGTGCACGTTTCAGTGCGAGCAGACAGAGGTAGTATGCGAGCAGTCCTTCCTCTTTAGCAGAAAAAACACTGCCAGCCGTGTATCAGCCAACTCACTGCCCGGGCCCCAGCTGATATGTTTGGGGGAAAGCGGTGCCGTTAAATAGGGTAAAGTCGGTCTGCGGCCTCCGGGTGTGGTTTCCAGAGCTCCGGCTAATCTCTCTCTTAACTTTCCCCCCCGTTCCAGAAGGGGCCAGGGCTGGTAAGAGGGGGGTTTTCTGGGACCGTGTGGGAACTTGAAGGCCACTCTGTCTGACTGCCTTCCCTGGCTCTGTATTTTCCCTCCTGTGGTCGGGAGCCGACACCCTGGTCCCGACGCGGCAAAGGGAGGGGCGCGTGGCGTGCCTGGTCCCGCTGCTAACTTGACATTTCCACTCGTATGTGTTTTCTCCGCCGCGCCAAAGCCGCCCTGGTTCGTGTATCTGAAGGAAGCCCAAGATAAATGTCAAAGTCATTTCTACTGCCGCACGATGGCTTTACAAACCACGGCAGGTGGAGACTTGATACGATTTGCATGTAAACAACAGTTTGAGCCGCTGCCAGGCTGATGATCAGAATACTAAAGGAGAGAGAGATGGGAGGGGAGGTCATACTTTTGGGGCTGCCAGAGAAGACATCTTAAGAGCATATCAAAAGGCAACTCTACTACTCAAGAGAGACAACCAGTGAATTTGATCAATGTTTGAAAGACGCACTAGTTCCATGGAGGCTATGGCATCCATGCAGGCAGACTGAGCACAATGGAGCTCATTTTATTTAGTTTTCTGTGATTTAGAAAATCTAGATTTTTCTTAAAGGTGGCTAACATTGTTCTTTTCTACCTTAGTGTCCGGACCTCACAAGATGCAAAGTGCATTGTTTACTTTGGAGTGCGTTTCTGGTGAGGGGAACTCGTCCGGGAAGGCACTGGCACCTGCCCAAACAGTCTGCATGACCTCCATCGAAGCTTGGATAATTGGCCCAAAAAGACGATCTGCTCCTCTGCTTCCTCGCGGCCGTCGCCTGCTGCCAACACACTGGAGCAGCCCAAAACCCAAAGGGGACTCCTCCATCACTAGCACTGCCTGACAGACAAGATGCATAGTGTGTCGGTGCTGGGCTCCTCTGTGGAGGGCCGACTGTGGGGGTTTGAATGGGACGGACTGTAAACCGAGTAATGGATCGTAATGCACTTGTAGTCCTACTAGTTGTTATTGTGCTGTTTTTTAATGTTTGATTTGCTTTCTGTTTTCTGTTTCATTTTGTGCCTTGTCAACAGGGCACTGCTGCAAAAGAGATGTAGTCTCAGTCAGTCAACCCTGTTTAAAGCAATCAAATAAATAAATGATAATGAATAATACAAACTCATGCCTTCGTCAAGCAGGCATGCTAATAATTGCTGCCAATCTCAGCACCCCCACTCTCTAGATCACTCTCTCATCTCATCCACAGTCTCTCTCTTTCTCAAGAAAGACATGTAATGTAACATGATAGGGGAATGGGCTGACTGAACACCATGGTGGGGTCCGGGTCCTCCTGCTGGGTGGGGATGGGGGCTGGGGACACAGTCATGTGCTGTGAACTGACTTTTTTTCTTCTTCTTCTCTGCTGGTTCTTCTCTCTGGTTTTCAAGCACTCTCTCTCTTCCTTCCTTCCCTCCCTCTCTACCTTTCTTCTCTCTTCCTCTCTCCCCATCTCCCTCTTTCTATCTCTCTCTGCATTTCTTTGAACTCTCCTTCATTAACAATCTCCTGATTAACAGACAGGGGAACATGGGGGGGGGGGTAGGGTAGACGGCACGAGGGCCAGGAAAGAGAGAGAGAGAGAGAGAGGGGCAGGGACTGGGGGTGACGGAGAGCACGTGAGGGAGCCAGGCGGTGGAATGGAGAGGCGTAGACGAGGAGAAGACACACAGGAAGAGAAGTCAGGGCAACGTGAAGGGGAAACGACTGGCGGAGAGGGAGAGAGATAAGGAGCTCAAGAGAAAGGGAGAGAAAGGACGAGGGAGTCAAGGGGGTGCGCCTGTGGTGAATTAATGACGGCTCTTCGTCAGAAGATGAATGTGGGCTCCCAGTCCCCTTGGAATGAGCTCCAGAATAAATGGAAGTCAAGCCAACAAATAATGAATAAACAAATAAATAAGTTGAGAAGTGAATAAATAAATGAATACACGTGATAGCGGCCCTTAAAAACAGATTAGGGCATGTGTGCACGCGTGTGTCTGCGTGCGTGCTTGGGTATATAAATGTGCGCTTATGCCTCGGTGAATATATTTACTTGTAGACATACATCTGTATTTATTCATCATGTATGTGTGCGTACTCATGTGTATCAGTTAATAGGTGTATATGTGCATCTCGGTGTCTGTACATGCTTGTCTGGGTGTATGCAATGCGTGTGCGTGTGTGTGTGTGAATGTTAGTGTGCTCATGTCTGCTGGTGGGTATATGATGTGTGTTTGCGTGTTGGTGTGTACATGTTTGTTGGTGTGTGCGGGGGGGGGGGTCTCTGGTGAGCCTCCTTAACATCAAACAGCTGGAAGTAATAAAATATTTAGGATGCACTGGGAGTCTGTGAATATTAATATTGCCTTTTCCTCTGTCTCTCAAAGATCCCTCTTCTTTCTCCCCTCACTGTCTCCATTTCTAACTATCTCTCGCTCTCTCTGTCTTCGCTCTTTTGGTCTTCCTCTGCCCGTCTTTCTTTCTCCGCTCTTCCCCTCTTCCTCTCTCTCCGTCTCTCCCTCCCTTTCGGTCTGTGTGTCTGTCTGTTTGGTTTTCTCTGCTGACCTTGTGTCTCCTCTGCCCTTGTTTTCCTCCATCCTAATGTGGAGTGTCCGGGCAGCCGGCACGGCCAGGAGCAGGTTACAAGAGGAAGAGGAGGATGAGGTGGAGGAGGGGTCTACCAGCAGAGGACATGCTGTGTCATTGTTACCTGCTGTCAGTGTTAGTCAGACTGATCTCTCCAGACACATTTATATAGTGTTCTCTAAGCAAGAAAGGTACCACAATAACCAAACCAGTAGATTAGGGGAACCACCCCAGTAGTGAGCATTTTACCTTCTTACCGATTTTGGTACTTTCTGTGAAAGAGTGAGGGAATATTCCTTTTTGGCCAACACACAGTAAAATATGTTCCCAGTCAGGAGGGGAAAGTAAGACGTTCTGTGCCATTGTCTCTTGTAATGAAAAGAACAAAGATGATCGGAAGGCAGACTGTTAACCAGGAGAGACAGACTAAAATGCAAAGAGGTCCGTGCCGGCCTGACTGACTCACTGACTGACTGCCTGACTGACTGACAGGTAAAGCCATCATCGGTCTCCAGTGAAGGCGGACAGTGTGCAAACCTACAGTGAAAATCTTCGACTTGTGGCCCACGTCACGGCTGCCTCGCCCCTTAGCTAATTGTGCTAGCCTGCTAACGTTAGCGGTGTTCCACTGAATTATGCGGTGGGCTAGCAAACAGCATTTATTCGGTTTGGAGAAATTGGACAAATGTCAAACACTGATTAGAAATTATAGCTTGATAGGCTGAATAATATTGAATCCATTTCAGTTCTCAGAAAATTAGAGAGTGAAAGAAGAAATGGAATGAAAGAACAATTCTGAAACATTACAAATATACAGACAAGCCAGAACTGAAGAAAGAAAAACTACCAATATAGAAAGCAGCAAATAGAAAAAGAAAAACCAAGAGAACATAGACAGATAGATTGACACACAACAAGAGAGAGACAAAATGAGACAGCAAGATGGAGATCGACCGAGAGTAAGACAGGTAAACAGACAGCAATAGAGAGAGACACACACACACACAGCAGGAGAGAGAGAGAGAGAGAGAGAGAGAGAGACAGTCAGTCAGAGACAAAGGCATGCAGTGAGAGGATTTACGAGCAGGCCTCTGTCTCTAGCTACAGTCTGGTCTCCCTGTGGTCCACTCCTCTATAATATTCACTGGTCCTCCGGCTCCCATGTGTCTGCCTAGGGCCGCCAAACACACACCAAAACACACACACACACACACACACAGACACACTGACATACACACACCCCTCCGGAGGAATCCAGCCACTGTACAATTACTGCTCTCCGCTCTGGCGTTGGGAAATAGGCCTCATGCATGTTTCCTCTGCCTTTGTCATCTGGTCTTCTTCCTCTGTCTGTCCCTCTGTCTTGTCTGTCTGTAAGCAGGTCAAACCTGTTTTTTTGCACATCCAGTGAATATAGTAAAATCTTCAGATTTTTTAAAATTTAAACTTTTCATTAAGTATTTTTTTGCCAAATCCATCTGATCAATTCTGTATATTGGCATGTCATTAGTTTGCATAGCCTATCGGTTATATGCAAGATTATTTAAATTAAAATAGAGAAAAACAGTAATATATAGTGGGCTATTGATGGCTGCACCAAGGATTTGATATATCCCTCAACTAAATTGAAGCGACCTGTGTAGATATTGAATATATATCCCTGATGAAAGAAAACTGTAACTGTTACATCACCGTCGATGTAATAATGGCTGTCACTACATTTATGTCGGAAATAATAATTTATTGAAATCATGTTTTAAATTTGTGGGTTAGCTTAATTGGGAGGGAATCTAGCGAGCATCATTCCTAAATATGATAGCATGGGGGCCAACGCAAATACCTATGCATAAATTTAAAACATTGATCGACTTCTATATGCTATAGTGAATAGATTCAGTTTACGAATAGAAACTCTGTTTTAATATGTAGCTGATCCTTTATGTTGTGGTAGCCAGCTAACAATTGTCTGCTATTTATGCTACCCAGCTGAATAGCCTGTGTGTTATAACATAGCTTTCTAAAAAGTAGCTATAATACTGAGTGTAAATTACCTGTCTGAGGAAGATAAAGGTTACTCTAGCTGTGTATTTTTCTATTAACTCACTCATCAAGCTCTCTTTCTTAACTGATGCATTTTGATGATTCATTTTAAAATGAACATTTATTTTGTTGCATACGATCAATGTCTCCAATATTTTGATAATGTCTCAACGAGGCCATCATGTTGTCAGAGTTAAAAGACCCAAATTGACAGTTGATTTAAGTCAGTAACATTTCAAGTATGTGGTGCATATTTTTGGCAAGTTCGCAAGACGATGTTTTTAAAAGGAGAAAAATGGCCAGATTGAATTGTCAGTGGTTTAAGAACACTTCGTCAATTATACAAAAAGACGTATTTTGCATTTTATTGAACAGCTTAAAGCGAAGGATTTTTTTTCTTCAAATTCTTTCAGTCTTTCGAAATCTTTTGAAATCCTTCAAGTAAGAACAAAACTTGTGCCTTTTGGAAACAAACTGTGAATTAGCAAGAGCTCTATGGAAATGAACACTACTATGTTGTGAAACTATAGGCTACTCTTGAATGACCCAGAACAACAGAAACATTATATTTGTGTTCATTCATAACACTACGCAGCCCAATATCCTTCACAGCAGTAGTTTAGGGCTTCCAATTTTTACATTACGCAGATTGCGGTCTGTCAGTATGTCTGTCTGTCTGTCCAGCCTTTTGATTGGCAGCTACTCTCCCATCAACACATTTAGGATAGCCTACGACTGATAGATCCTAATCTAAATTTAGAGGCTGTCTGCCTATATGTCTGCCAAATCATAATTTAATTTAAGAGAGCCTTTCAAGTACCCAAGGACTCTTTACAAATAAAAGGAAGCGTTATAGTTAAATCAATTAATTTGAAGTAACAAATATTCAATTAATATTTTTTATTTTTATTACAAAATTGGGAGAGTAGTCCCATGTCAGCAGACCTGAGATTATGTCAGACTGACCGAAGCTATGTGACTGTCAGTGTCTGTCAAATAGCAGGACTGTCTGTTTGGCTGGCTGGCTGTCTGTCCGTCTATTTTTTAGCTTGTATGTCTGCCTGTCTGTCTGCCTCCATTAGGAGACATATTCCAGCACACTGAAGGGATGCCTTTTGCTTAACTATAGTGCATGTATGTGTGTGTCTGTATCTACTCAAGCCTACGTGCAATAACACATACGTGCACAACAGCCGTGCACATTCACACACTCCTCCTCACGCTCCTTAAACCCCAGTTTCGAAACTTCGAAACACACCAGAGTTCTTTTTGACAATCAGATAGTTATTTTTTTCCCGTACGGTTGGCCCAGAGCGTATCCTTATGACTTTACAACAAGGTCATAAACCAGAGAGGGTGAGAGAAACACTGGAGAGAGAGAGGGAGAGAGAGAGAGAGAGAGAGAGTGGGTGTCAGGTCTTTAATGTCAGTGTGGATGAGGACATCTGTGGGGCATGTCCATGTTATATTCAGGGGACGGACTGCGCTGCCTCCCCCACAGCCCTGCTTCCCTACCCCACAGCACTGACACTGGGGCATGGCATGGTGGCACGGCCCTGTCTCCAACCACGGGAAGCACCTAGGGACCGAAGAGAGACTGTGAAGTGGGAAGCTATAGAGTGAATGTGTGGAACAGAAGTGTGTGTGGAGGTGCATGCAATAATGTGTGTGTGTGTGTGTGTGTGGGAGCGGGGTGGGGGGGTTGGGGTCTTCAGAGCAGGGGAGAAGACGCAGAGGAGCAGTGGGGTAACCCACAGTATGTGTGTGTGTGTGTGTGTGTTGACTTTGGGCTCCAGTCCTCTCAGAGCGCAGTCTGTCCGTCTCTCCCATGGCACTGCTCCCTCTTATCCCCCGCTCTCACAGAAGAGAGAGGGGGACTTCAAGAGAACACACACCAAAGGAAAAAGAGACAGAGGGCGGCTCAACCAAAGTGTGTGTGTGTGTGTGTGTGTGTGTGTTTGTGTGTGTGTGTGTGTGCGTGTGCGTGTGCGTGTGCGTGTGTGCGCGCGCGAGAGAGTGTGTGTGTGTGTATGTGTGAAGGTTTTGGTCTAAATATGTGTTTTCAGTCCTGAGAAAGAAGACACACATGCATTCACCACCAACACGCACAAGAGAGAAAGTGAGTGAGAGAGAGAGAGAGAGAGAATGGAGGAGGCGCCGGCGAGTTGTGAAGCGGCGTGGCCCGAGCCGCCTTTGCACACTTCCCGCCACGTACAAACGGCATCGGGAAAAGGGAGCGGCTCTGGCAGCCAGCCGGGCTGTCGCCGTGGGGACCGGCTCAAAGACCGGAGCTGAACCATGTCAAGCGGAGGGGGGATTCGGGCCGAGGGTAACCCAGGGAGAGAGCGAGCCGGTCGGCGCGTTCAAACACCCGACGGCTCCACTGATCCTTCCCCTCAGCTCCCAAAGTCTGCAGCCCACTTTGAGGTGCTTCTTCTCTTAGAAGATCAACTATTCCCAACAAGTTTAGGCTCTCTTTCTTCCCCTCCATTTCTTTCTCCCTCCGTTTCTTTTTCTCTCTCTCTCTCCCCGTCTCACTCCCTCACTCTCTCTTCCTTTTGCAAATATGAGTAAACATATGTGCACTGCATAACACACACGGCGTCTCGGTATCTCTCTCGCTCTGCACTTCTTTCACTCTTTCTCTCTGTCTCTCGCTCCGTCTCGCCGCCTCTATCTTTGTCTCTCTGCGTGTCTCCCTCTTTCTGTCACTGCGTGGCTGAGGAATTCAAAGTGTTGCTCTAATGGCTTACATGTGTCTCGATTAAGGAGCTGGCACGAGCAGCCTCTCGCTAATGTGCTGTGCTCTCAGATTGCGGAGTGTTTTCGGTGTTGCTGTGAAATGGATTTAGAGGTAAAGACTTTTATGGCCAAGGGAGGTATGCAGCCTGTGAGATGGCAAGTATGTTGCATAGCAGGGATTCTGTACACACATACACAAACGCACAGGCACACACACACGCACACACACACACACACAGATGCGCGTGAGTAATTTAATGCTCATTGCAGACACATGCCTGTTGGTTGACATTATTCTGGTGTACGCACACACACATAAAAACACACACACCCAAACAAACACAAGCACCAACACTAAGGTTTTTACCCAGACAAAGGTCAAGTCTCATTGGGAATAGTGAAAAGTGAACACACCTATCATGTAGGCTCTTTCAATGTAGCCTTAAATCTGTGAACCCTGATCCTGACTCCACCATGAACTCTCCCTCTGCCTCCTCCGGCACAAAGAACGGCCAGTGTCTGAGCGTCCCACAGTGTTTGTGTGTGTGTGTGTGTGTGTGTGTGTGTGTTGTTCCCTCCCTGTCAAAGAGGCCTGTGTCTGAGACACAATCCATCACCCTGCGGTCCCCATTAAAAAGCCAAGGAGTAAAATGATCGCAGGACCTGTAAAAAAACACACACAAAAAACGCTCCCAACGTGTCACGTGTGGAGCTAATGAAGGGTTGGGGTGGATGGATTTGGAAGCAGGGATGCGGTTGGAGGGTGGGTGTCTGCTGGGTGTAATCAGCATGGCTGGTCTGTGGCACCGCTGAGCGAGCCCCGGCTCGGCCCCTCGGTGGTGTGTGCCCACAAGGTCATGCCAGGGCATGTGTGGAGGCGCTTGGCGCAGGGACCAGGCAGGGGCGGGGGTGGGGTGGGTCAGGAGGCGGGGCAGGGGAGGTTTGCGGCTGAGGGGCCCGCCAGAGCGTGAGTGTGGGTGAGACTTCAGTGAGAAAAAAGGAGGGAAGGACGGGGAGAGAAGGAGGGGTGGCGGGGGGACACCCTCAGCCCTCCCCCTGTTCTGCCAGCCACCCTGTTATTATCATTATGTAAGGTCGTCTGCAAATGGACCCTCCAAGCAGCGAGGGGACGGCGCAATCAGCCCAGAGACACGGCGACGCGGGGCGGACGTGTCATTTCTGATGAAGCAGCGCCACAAAACACATAAAGAGACACACACACACACACACACAACTCGGCCATAATGAGCATGTCAATCCCCTACGCAGTGAACGCACACTCGCACACGTGTGTGAACTTGCACAAGGATACGCCATGCACACATTGACATGCGTTTACGACACAAACACACACACACACACACCCCTCCCTCTGCAGTGGACCTCTGGTCGGCGTTGGCACACTGGGTGCCCCGGGGGTGAGATACAGGGTGCCCAGCTGCTTGCCAACCGTGGCCGCCGGGCCGCCTGGCACGGCCACTCAAGGGAGCGGACTCGCTCATTCCCTCTCTCTCTCTCTCTCTCTCTCTCTCTCTCTCTCTCTGCCGCTCTGCCTGGACGGGTGAGTGACAGGCTGTGAGTGGCTCGGAGGCTCTATGACAGCTAGGGGACGAGGAACAGGCCAGTGGGGGGAGAGAGAGAAGGATAGAGAGAGAACGAGAGATAAGGAGAGTGAGGGAGGGAGAGAGCGAGAGAGAAAGAGGGGAGAGGCCATCTCTTTTTCTTTCACTCAGAATCACATCCACTGTCAGACGGGGACATGCATCCGGCCCGCCTCTTGCCGGCTGCGGCGACACGGGGAGAGACGCTGGGCTCCCAAAGTGACAGTCTCTTTGTCTGTGCCCAACACTTGTGTGCTTGGTCACGGACCATAATGTGCACCTTGGTGCCTCGTGACTCAGAGCTCTGGCGTGTGTGTGTGGGTGCCCTCTGTGTGTGCCCATAACTGTGTGTGCCCAGGACTCTGTGTGTGTGTGAGAATGTGTGTGTGTGTGTGTGAGTGTGTGCGGGCGCGTGCGTCTGTGTGTGCAGGAACGTGCGTGCCGCTGTCTAAGCCAGTGCCTGGCACTGTGAGCTGACAGTGATTACTGTATTCATGGTCTCTCTCTCTCTGTGTGATCAGAGGCTTCTGGCCGGCTCTGACACTGCTCCAGCACTCTCCCCACACAGGAGCACCACTCCTGGGCCCGGGGGGCTGCCTCCAGGCTGGATTCGCTTTGCAATGTCATGCCCTCTGTTCATCCATCCCCCGTTCTCTCTCAATCCATCCCTCGTTCTCTCTATCCATCCCCCGTTCCTCTCAGGACTAGCGAGCTTCTTTTTTTTCAATGCAGGGGCTAGCAAACCACCACGGGAGGCTTACGACCAAGAAGGTTGTCGGTCCAATTTCCGTGAAGGCAGTGACAAATCTGTGCGGGTTCGCGTGTTGCCGTGCCGGATCTGGCGTTGCTAATCTTGCGTATCTATGTTGCCTGGGGCTGGCACCGTACCGGAAACAAATGAGGCCCCCTGCAAAAATAATTTAAAAACTTTTTTTTTTTCATTCTTATTATAATAGTTGTTGACAGGCGGGGGCAGGGCCCGTTTGGACTGTGGGGGTGTACTTTACGGCCCTGCCTGGGGCGCTTCCAGCTGTCCCGCTGTATCCCCTGGCGGGGTGCCCCTGAGCCAGGCACTTTGCCCTCAGCACAGGCCCATGCCACATGATCCACCCCCACCATCCAAACACATCACATCACACTGGAGCGCTGACTGGGCCGTGGCCATGCTGCTCCGGCGCTTGCGACACAAACGTGGTGAAGGCAGGGCATGTGCAGCACGGGCACTCTTTGCAGGAGACCGCTGTCAGCACAACGGCACATCTTCTGTCTCGACCTCCACGCTGCACAACATAACAAACACAGACACCGTCACCTCAGACCTCCAGGCCCCTCGCTTCAGACCTCCAGGCCCCTCCCTTCAGACCTCTAGGCCCCTCCCTTCAGACCTCCAGGCCCCTCCCTTCATACCTCTAGGCCCCTCCCTTCAGATCCCCAGGCCCATCCCTTCAGACCTCCAGGCCCCTCCCTTCAGACCTAAAGGCCCCTCCCATCAGTCCGCCAGCAGTTTCTCTTCCCGTCCCAGTTCCTCCCTACCCCTCCCCCCCAAATCCATCGACTACTTGATGTCTGATACGGCAAAGCGACACATGCCCAGCGGAGCACATAATAGCCTGATTTAACTAACGTGTGAGCGCAGGCTAGTGGAAGAGAGAGAGAGAGAGAGAGAGAGAGAGAGAGAGAGAGAGAGAACAATCGGGTGGAGGTAAAAAAAACATGGGATGGAAGGAGGAGAGAGAGAGCGACGTGTCTGGGGCCCGTCTCCAAAGCAAAGCTAGGACTGGCATCCGCGGGCATCAGACAGCGGGCCCCATGCGGTGGTGGGCCCTTGTGAAGCAGAGGCTGAACGCCATGGGAGCTGACTCGAGTCCAATCGGAACAGACTGGACGACGTGCATGTGGAGCAAGGGAGAGAGAGTCAACGCTCAGCCACAGGGAGGAGGATTCCAAGAGGAGGCGATCCCAACGGGAATCAAATAAGAATCATCAGTCAGATATTTAGACCCACGTCTTCCAGAAGTCCCATAGTTAAGTTAGCTACCAGCTATCTATGTGTCACTGCTAGCTATCCTGCTGTATGCTACTGATGCCAAGCCCACGTTGAAAGGGTGATACACCTTTTGACCGACGCCCTTTTGTCTTTCAAGCGCCAAGGCCGCTTACATTCAGTTCACCATGGCCAGTGTTAAACCTGTCTATTGATCAACCGATGTAAGGAGGATCATTGGAGCACTGAATAACCACAGATGTCAGCCCAGACCAACACCTTACGACCCCCATTTGCCTTCGAGACGTGACGTTGTCAACTGAAATCATGTGCGTCGTATTGGACGTTGTCTTTGCCCACGAGTTCTGTTCCCATCGTGACTGTCGGAGACGGCCGGCTCCAACACCCTCTTAAAGTCTCCCTCCCGTGGTGATCCTGGCCGGGACCGGCGCTCTGTCCATGCAGATCTGTTGAACAGCCTGTCCTCCAGGGCCCTGGGTGACAATGGGCTCCAGATGTGTGCCCTGGCTGGTCTGCCGTATACCCACACAGAGTGGAGGAGTCCTGTGGGTGGTAGGACAGATGTGCCAGAGGCAGGTGTGTGCCGTGTTGGTAGGGTCCTCCCCCGTTGTCCGGGGGGGGGGGGGGGGGGGGGGGGGGGGGGGGGGGGGGGGGGGGGGGGGGGGGGGGGGGGGGGGGGGGGGGGGGGGGGGGGGGGGGGGGGGGGG
>JAVQIZ010144049.1:0-27828 GCA_036023535.2 Galaxias brevipinnis | reverse complement strand
AATTAAAACTTATATATCTTAACACACACACACACACACACACACACACACACACACACACACACACACACACACACACACACACACACACACACACACAGTACCAGGTGTGTGTAGCCTAGCAGTCAGCCAACGGCGTCTTCTCTCAGTCTCCCTCTGTGTCTCTGGCTGTCCTCTGCCCTACTCCCCCACTGTTCCATCCCCTCCCCTCTCCCCCTCGCTCCCCTCAGTAATCCCCTTGTCGGCTAGAGGCAGTCCTGCCGGCAGGTTGCCTTGTAGGTGCCACTGCAACAGTTCCAACTAGGCCATACTGGGGGAAGCCCCAGTCACTGTCCAACGGGTGTTCCTGGTTGACCTGTATGTGTGTGTGTGTGTGTGTGTGTCGCGGTTTCTGCGTGTGTGTCGCGGTGTGTGTGCACGTTGTGGCATCCAGTGGGTATTAGGCCAACATGTGCAAAAAGGATTATGGCACCCTTCCAGATGCAAGGCACAACATCACACCAGTAATTCCTGGCTAGCATCGCTGTGCCTAACAATGAACAGAGCCCATTCCCATCCATACGTGGGTTGTCGCCCCTATTTCTGGCTTCTTTCACATGTCACACTGGTCACGTGGGGTCACAAATCCTCCAAACACTGCAATCTTAGCTAAGTAGTCTGTAAAGGGGGTTATGTGTTATTGTGCTCTTGATGGCTTAAATGCAATCAGTTCATTCAAGAGTAATCACAGCGGAGCTTAGCAAGCTGGTGGAATCCAGCTCAACTGTAGTCTAAATAACAATACTTCCAAAGAACGATATCCTTGAACTCCAAAGACCAAGTGACCTGTGCTCTGCAGTCAGCACCCCACACAGCCACCATCAGGGTCCCAAAATAATACAAACAGACCTAAAACGCGCCATTCAGAGTGGATTACATCTGTCAAACATGAACGCATACATGAAAATGGGTAGTGAGTCGTTAAGCTATCACGTTGTTAGCGTCTCAGTGCACCGCATCTTCTCTCCCGCGTCTTCATACAATATACACAGTAAGGGCAGAGGATAAAAGGCAGCAGCTGTTTCCCACTCATGTCTTAAACATGTGCAGCACAGAATGTGTAAGGACATTTGCTTCCTCGCGTTCATTACGTTAACGAAACAACACAAATGTTTTAGACGAGCTGAGCATAAGAGGAATAGAAAAGGCAACGTTTTAGTTTAAACTCAGGCTCTGAAACGAGCTTGAGAGAACTGTGTGTTCTTTTAGTGTGTGTCAATAAAGTTATTTTGTCATGGAAAAGGAAACAGACATGCCTCAAGCCAGTGTCATTTGCCCAGGGAACAAAAAAAGATCGCAAGAGACCAGGAATCCGATTTCAAAGACAATGTAGCAAAGCTTTGAAAACCATGAATAAACAATGGTGACTTTGTCCTATTAAACCTTTGTGTCTTTGGTGCCAGTGCTATCCTATTTCAAGGTCGATAGAATTGCTTTGCTGGAGAAATCCTCGGAAGCAAAAAGAAAAGGTGAACTGGGATTCTGCAGCGGTTATCGAGTCAAAGTCAGAAAATGGACAGGTCATTAGTCTTTACAAATGACCTCACTGACATTTAATATGCAAGAGGATATACATCATTGATTGGTCGTTTCAAGAACTTACTTCATTGACAAAATATTTCCATTGAGTGATGTACTTTGCTTTTTTCACCGTCAAGATGACCTCTAAAACAGAAGGACACTGCATTTACTGTACCTGTTAAATGACAAGGCTGAAGATGAGAGTCCATTTCAATACATTATGCGGTAGGCCCACCTTCTAAAGAAATATGGTGTATTGAGGATTCTAACTTGGTAGATAACATTAAGAGGCCTTCTGAGCGGTGCATATAAAAATACAATACCGACATGCTGATATACCATGACCACTTCACTAGGATCAGCACACTGTGTAGAGGATACATTACACACAACACAAAGACTCTCCTCTGCCCTGGTATACTGAATCAGTAGCCTGAGGTGCTCATCAGTCATCCCCCGGACTAGAGTGCTTTCTCTCCCCACACAAAGCATAACCCTGCGGGGCACACCCGGCCCTTCTTCTGCCCCACACCCCGACAAAGGAGATCCATTTCAGACACTTTTAGTCACGACACTACGTCTACACTTGAGTCTACACTTCCAACGTCAGTGTTCACACCCGAGGGCTCGGTGGAGTAATACAAAAACAAAAACAAAAAGACGCTGTGGGAGAACTCCACGACACTAAGAGGTTAAAGGGGACCAACTGGGCCACTTCAAGCCAGCTCTGTTCATAAGGTTTACCAAGCGCTTTTAGGCCACAGCCAGCAGCAAGGTTTGTGCATGAGACTCAGGCAGCACTGCCAGAAGGGACCCCAGAGTGCGGTTAGCACCACAATTTGAAACTTAAAATGACATAACACCAACTTAGGCTAAGGCTGAGTCTTTAGGAGTCTAATCGCAGAGTCAAATATTGAAAGGGTTATATCTGCACAATAATAAGAGCTATTTTGTGATATAAATGTAGCCTATCCACACAGTCAAAGAAGTTACACTACGAGCATTCACAGATGAATAATACAACCTTATTTCCTGCCCCGACTGAAACCAACAAAATCTGACAAACCCACAGAGCAAACAACACAAAAAGCTATCCATTTCATCACTCGCTTTCTATTTAGTTGGTTACGGGTCTGTAAGATGGCTCGATGACAGATTAAAGAATGACGTCAAAGCATTCTCATCGGCACGCTGAGGAAAGAACGTCAACAAAGGGGGACAGCTGAATGCAATGCCAACCTTTGGTGTTGAGGGTAGACCCACTGAGAAGGCCCAATTCCAACCCCCTGAGAGAGAGCAGAAGACACATGTAGGCTAACGCAAGACACGCAAAAACAAAACGTCAAGTGATCCAACGGGCCTGTGCTCTATTAAGCAGGGGAAACACTTTCACTGAGGGTTTTCTTTCCGATCTTTAAAACGCTTTAAAGGCTTTGCCTCTTATCTGGATAAACATTCCAAAAGGAACAATCCCTAAAGAGCAGAACTGGGGCGGGTAACAGTTGGAGGTTCAGTCAACGTGATGAATAAAGCAGAGCGTTTCAGGGAACAATCAAAACAGATCTCGCACATCCACAGACACAGTTCAGAGGACAGCCCTTCTGAAACGATTACCTATTCCCCCTCAATGAACAGTCAATCCCACGGAGGTACATTTCAATGGCCTCGATCATTGGTATGCAGTGCTTTGATTGTCCCAATTTCACGTCATCTCTAGTTCCTGACTTCTTGAATCGCCAAGCCGTGCACATTGCTGCGGAGCTGAAAACTCACTCCTCAGAGCGGAGCCATTTCAATCAGCTACTCTGAGCGGCGTGGTGAAATCAATTGCAATCTGGCTGGATACCCAACGCAGACACACCGGGTGTGTGAAAAAAAAAAAAACAGCTAACGTGATGAACTCGGCCTCGCCCGCCTGACAGAAAAACTCCCTTTCAAAGCCAACCTTTCCCACTCCTGGCTGGCTGTTCTGCCAACGGGCAGGGAGGAAGCAGAGGAGCTGACAGAGGTGAGAGGAGAGCGGGCGTGGAGCCAAGGCTAGCTCCCGCAGCAGGCTGACGGGGAGGGGGGGAAACCCAGTCATCAGCTCAGCCCAGCGTGCGGATGCAGCCAGGCCGGAAAACAGAGATCACACACACACCACTGTTTGGAACACAATAACACACACCGACACACATCAACCCGTATGCCCTTTTTCTCTCACACAGAGCGACACACACATGCTTTCAGGACACACGCTAGGCTAGTGCGCAAAAGCTTTCTCTGTGTCTTTTTGAATGCACACACACACAAACACACACAAACACACACCCGACCAGCTGAGAACAAGACAGTTGAGAGCAGTCAAGGTCAGAGCAGCCACAGAGAGCATATCGAACAGCCAGCCGATTACTGTTAACTCCACAAAAAGAGCCAGTGAGAGAGTGGTGAGGACACACACACACACACACACACACACATCCACACTCAGAAATCAATAAAAGACCAGCTAGCTGATTCTTGTAGCGCTGTCTTGACACAGAGAAGCACTGTTGGACCAGGACCCTAACACTATTGACTGGTGCGATGGAGAGACTCAAACACCAGGGCAACAGAGAGAGAGAAGACCAGAGGGCAATTCTATTTTATAGAGAGGAGAATATGATTGGTCTAGCAGGGGCTGGGTGAGCACAACACAAACACAGACAGACGAAGGACTAAGGACAAAATTCCATGGTTAAAATAACTTCAAGCAATTTCAGTACAAGGCGAATTGATGTATATTTGAATATGAACTGTCCCCAATCATAAAATAAAACCAAAAAATAGCAAAGCTCGGAAGAGAGAAACGGAGAAGGAGGAATAGAATGAGAAAGAAAAAGAGAAAAAAGAGAGAGAGAGAGAGAGAGAGAGAGAGAGAGAGAGAGAGAGGCATAAAGAGAGAGAATATGTGAGAGAGAGGAGGACCACAGTGGGTATAGTATAACAAGGGGATATCCAGGAGCTGCAGCAGTAGCAGCCTAAGAGCTTTCCCAGGCACTTTATCATCCTCCGACGTCCTGTCTGCTTAATGCTCCACAGAGGCCACCAGAGCCAGCACACACACACACACACACACACACACACACACACACACACACACACACACACACACACACACACACACAGCACACACAGACCAACGCACAGACACACAACAGGCAAAGACCAACTAACACTTACACAGGAAGTATCAAGGGAGAGCCAAGATTGGTGAATATGGACACAAACCCAGACGCAGGAAATGCTACATAAAAAAACTGAAGCAGTGCACAGATATAATACAGACAGACACACAGGAGAGAGACACACACAGGCCGATAATAGGGGAGGAGGGGTGAAAGAAAGACAGACAATGAGATAAGGGGAGACAGAGAGTAACCCCCACTGTCTGCTCAAACAGCTCAATCCCTTAGTGGGGCGTATGAGAGATAGATAAAGAATGACAGAAACACTAAAATACATATGATGACATGGAATCATCAGCCAGGTGAAAAAAGGCAAAGAAAAAGACTGTGGTTAGGTATTTGTGTGCAAGTGTGTGTGTGTGTGTGTGTGTGTGGGTGTGTGTGTGTGTGTGTGTAGGTGTGTGTGTGTACACGTGTGTGTGTGTTCCTAGTTACGGAAACAACAGTGAGTCCAAGGCCATGTCAGGGTGTCTGAAGGCCCCCTGGTATCTGACTCTCCTCCTAAGCTCAGACGTCAGTCCTGTCTGCTTGCTGGAGAGAACGACATAGTAAAAAAGAGCCCCTTGTTGTCTGTTTAACATCAGTCAACCATGACCATTCAAATTAGTACTTATTTCAATCGTAAAACCACTTATGCAATATCAATAAAGGATTGAACCACTATTTGAACAACCCCTTTCCATTTCAACAACCCTGGAAGACACTGTTTGTTTTATGAAGGCATAAATAATAGATTAACAAACCTTGTCAGCCTACTTTATTTCAATAACCACACACCAGCCGACTGCGTTACCACGTTTTATGACTCCAGCCACTACCACTATAGCTGGGGCTAAAACGCTACCCTGGGGGAATATTCATATGCACTGGATCATGCCAGCAGTCAGCCACCTATATATTCAATACAACCAGGCCTTGATGGCAGCCTCAGGGCATTTACAGAGGAAGCAGGAACACCACCAACGCTAATGCACTATGTACTGCAAATCGTTAGTTTCTACCCTCTGTAATGAGTAGGACATACGTTTTCCATTACACATCATTAACAGCTCCTTTCCGACAGCGACGGTGACAGTCATCTGCTGGTGATCGTTTGTGTGCAGGGAGACAGAGACACAAACCACACTAACGGCAGCACCACGGTGCGTACAGTGTCAAGGACAGTGTGGTGGTATGAAAACACCAACTAAAACCTCCTTTAGTTTGATGAAAGCAGCGTGGAACAGACTGCACCTAAGGAGAAAAGCAGGCGCAAAACGAACCCACTGCCCTTTAAATAACCCCCTCCCTGTCTCTGTGTCTCTCCTAGTGCTGCTAGCTGGGGTTACCGTGGTATCCCAGGCCAGGCAGCAGTCTCCCAGACTGGAACAGTCATCTGCCAGGGAGCATGAAGGGATGCGAGAGCGAGGTCAAACTCTGGCTTCTGATTGGCTGGCTACAGCCGCCTAGCCCCAGCTGCTTGCCCCTACCCAAACATATGGGAGTAATTAGGCCGTGTTGGTGTCATTGGGTCCAACAACTCACACCTTTCTGCAATGCCGAGCATCAACCAAATGGGGTGTGTGTGTGTGTGTGTGTGTGTGTGTGTCTGTGTGTGTCTGTGTTGGAAATTCATTTTTGAATTATCTCTGTCTGTGTGCGACCAATGCGGTAGAAAATAAAGCAACGCATTGTGTGTGCGTTTGTGCCGTTTCTAAAAGTCCTTTCCTAGTCCAAAGGGATAGGAAACAGTGCATGCCATGATTATGGGGCACAAACACATATCAAAGCAAAGCTTTGCTGTACCTCATCTCTTGTAGCGTGTTACGTAACATTGGTCCATGACAGAGTTTTTTACTACAAACTGCAGTGTATAAACATTGCGAGTGCATACTGTATAGCTAATTGGCACAGGACTGGGTTGTGCAGTTAGCTCCAGTAGGCCATAATAAAGCATAGTTCACAGCGTGGCCTACCATGCATGATGTATATATATGGTAACATGCACCAGACATGGGCCTCTCCTCCCATCCACCTCTCCCTGCCTCCCTCTCTTCCTGCTCCCTTCACTCTTGACCCATTCCCTAGGGAGCTCCCATATCGACTGGAGCAAGTCCTTCCAGGCTAAAAAATTACATTGTCCCAGTGTGTGTGTGGGTGCTTGTGTATGTGTGTGTGTGTGTGTGTGTGTGTGTGCGTGTGCATGTGTGTAAAATAGATGAAGAGTAAGGCAGCAGATGAAGGAGCAATTACATGCTGTTAGGCGTGGGTCGGACACGCCCCTTTGTGCCCTGGGGCTTATTTCATTAGAGAATCAGGTCCAGAATGGAGGAATGGGCTGAGGGCCCCGTCCAAAGCAACCTGCTAATCCCTCAGAGAGAGAGTGTGTGTGTGTGTGTGTGTGCTAGGGGGGAAATGCATAGGGCGGAGTGGTGATGGCGACAATGAGCCCCCTTCTGACACGCGCCAGCAACCCCGTCACCCCCACCCCCACCCTCATCCCCCTGCGGCCGACTGACATCTTCTCCGGGTGGGGCGTGGAGGGGAGGGATGGTGTGGGGCAGGGGGGTGCACACACGCAGGATGAGCCTGGGAAGGTAGGAAAGCACCAGACCCTGTATTTCGGTCAGGACCCCTCCAGCCAAGGGTAAAAAACCTTCCGTATGCAGTAAGTAACACCTTTAAGTCCGCTTAACATCACATGTTGGTTTCAGCCTGCAGGAGACTGCAATCCACATGGGTGAAATAAATTCCAAAGCTGGTGGCTGGTTCGAAATCTACAGCATTTGGCAGCAGTGCCTGCTGGAGAATTCAACAAACACGTACACAGATCCAATCAAACTCATTAAAATGATTTAATTACGTCTCCAAATTATAAGCAATGACATGCTTGATTGGCTGCATTAAGGCTCTTTACAGCGGCCCGACGAGGAGAAAGGCCTCCCTCTAATCGGTGAAGTCTTTTCTTACCACAAACCCATTGTGGAAAAACCCAGTGCTCTCTGTTCCCCTTCTGAGCCTGACTTCACACTGTTGGTTGTTAAGGGTCTCGTTTTCCACTGATTTCTCCACAGCCTACTTAGACAGCGCGTTTGCATGTGAGCGTGAGAATTCAGGGATTTTTTTCCCCCTCCCTCCTTGCAATGTGTCACGACGACCGTTTCTGTTTCCACACTTCCCTTCAAACCTTCAACTATCTTCTCTTTGTTACTTCATCGTTTTATCTTCCGCCCCCCCCCCCCCCCCCTCGTCCTCCGCATTATTCCACTGACGTGATCATTCATTTCAAAATTTCAATAGTGAATTACTTGACTTCAAATCACCCCAAAAAATATTGTATTGCACCTGTGTCTTCATCTTCATGCTGATGATCATCCATTAGGAATCTGATATCCACCCACAAAGCATCAATCAGCTGACACAGCCACTGGTTAGGAACCAGTAATCACTGCTGGCCCAACTTAATGGCTTTCTTAATGGCCGCTGCTGCTGGAACCCATCCATATTTTATCAATAGCAAAGGCACTCATTTTCATTGGCTCTGGTCCACATATCCAGAGAATCAACTTCAAACGTTGATACCTCCAATTAGACAGCCGGGTTGTCTCATCTCATCTCGTTTTGGCGAGTGATCAAACCTGTTCCCTGGGACCCGAGGAATTCCAACCTCTTTTAAGTAACCTAACCAGGTTGGGTATTAAATGTGGGTAAAGAGTTCACCCAAGGGAAACCCATTAAGGAGATGTTCAGGTGGGGTTTTTTTTGTTTAGTTTCACAATAACATTATAGTCAGTATTGAGGAATTATGAAAATTCTAGAAGACTTTCTGGAAGAAATGGTTGAAGTTTGAAGATAGAATAAAGAATTTTTTTTTTAAACCTGTGCCCAACATTGGCTGCCACTATACAGCCCCTGCAACCTATGACGAGATAGTTTACTAATTAACGATGACTTGACTAACTCTATCAAACAACATCTAGAAAGTTCCTTAGGCAGAACAGTAAAGGGGTAGGCATACTATTTATATTATCCTAAAATATAATATTATACAAATCATCTGGACAGTGTTGAAAAATAAATGCATTACCATTTGGAGCAACTTTGGTGAGGAGACTCCAAATGAGTAATACTATTGCAACATATTGCACTATAACTATTTTTGAAAAGTACATACACCCCAAATAGCTAGTTGCACGCACACCCCTAAGCTCATGGATGGAATGGAATGAGGAGCATAGGGGCAAGCTACTGAGCGGCAGCAGAGTCAAATCTAGGTTCAGCAAACAGGAGAGGTGAGACGAGAAAAGGCTGATTAAAGAAACATACAGCCTGACTTGAACTTCATATAGTCCCTCATCACAACATGTTTAGTAGATTCACTTCAACGCTCATGAGAAAGCCAACTCCTGTCATCCAGACGATAGCTTGTCATATTCAAACTGTTTTCTTTTTAAATCATCAGCATCACTTCCAATTGTGGTTTGTCTGTGTGTGTGCATGCGTGTGTGTGTGTGTGTGTGTGTGTGTGTTTGTGTGTGTGTGTTGATTTATGTCTGCTTTTGCTTATGAGTGTGAGTGACTTGGTGTGTATGTCTGTGTTTGTGTGTGTGAGTTTGTGTGTGTGTGTGTGTGTGTGTGTGTGGTTGTGTGTGTTTGTGTGTGTGTGTGTTGTGTCATGCATCGAAAGTTGCACAAATGGGAAACAGACAGCTTCCAAAGAAGAACCCAGTTGGTCGGGTCATAGTGATTGGTCATTGCCAAACCCAGGCTTAACAAGGCAGCACTAATTAAAGCAGCCTCACTGAAGAGTAACAGAAAGTCTCTTAATCCAATTAACCAAAGTGTGCCATTGACAATAGAGGGATTCAGCATTCCCCATAAATATGTGTCTTTAATAAGAACTTCGCAAACGGAAACTTGAAATAACTGGTCTTTGATACCTCATAAAATTTTAGAAAATGTCGATACACTGATGAATTATGTATAATGATAACGTATCATAATGATGATGACACACTTTGAGCAACTACAAACATGCCCCTCTGGCAGACTGGCCAATTGGCTAAATCTTTCTCAGTTGTGAAAAGTGTTGTTTCAAAATGTCATATAACAAAAAGATAAAGCTAAAAGTCTAGTTCACTGTCAAGTATTGAAACATAATATGTCATTCACATTACTTTCTGGGGAAAAAAATATCCTTTATCGCAAACAGAATAAGCTACAAACACCTTACTAGAATTAGGCAACTCAAACTGATCTACAACTAGAAACCAGTGGGATCCAACAAAAGGGGTCTGGAGAGAGCAGTACACGCAGGACTACCCCAATCTCTCTGGGGAATACTGTTATGGGGCATTAAGCTGGCTCTCACTGGCAACGCTTCTTAATAGGATCTTTGGATAGGGAATGAGAAGCACAGCGAATTGTACGCACCACTCACACATTAAGTATATACTTTATTTTGTGCTGCAGCAGGTCATTGGTGAAAGCTTGATATTTTCTATCAGTACAAGGTAGCCTGTTTTTTCGCTTGTCTCACTTCAACGTTTCATCCATAGCCCAGATATTGGTGTCGCTGAAACAATGCACGACAGCACGGCTATAGGTCACTAGCATTTGGGATTGAGTCACAGTGTCGGATAGCGGAACACGTACTTTTTTCGAATAAAAGATAAATCAAACCCATTCAAACCTTCCCTTTAATTTAATCATATTATTACAGATATCTAGTCAGCATGGTTTACACAAATGAGTAGCCCATGGAAATATGTGTTGCATTGGCATTTTTTTTGTCAAGAACCAGACATCCCGTAACAACATCCAACAAAAGGGACCCAGGGGCGCAAAAGGCGCATTGATAACACACACTGATGATCAATACAAAAATAGCGCAATATTATATAAAATAAGTTTCTAATTACTATATTCACAATGTCTTAGCCCAGCCTCGAAATTTCACGAGCAGAGCAACTGAGCAATTGCAATGTATTGCATTGAAGCCAATTGAAACTGTCTCTGCATGAAACGCATTTGTAGCAGAGCAGGTATGGTGCGCTCTTCTAACAAACTCTTCTTGAAACGACATTACCTTAAATAGCAAACTGCATAAAATGTATTCAGCCTACCGATGTGCAAAAACACACACACACACGCACGCTCGCACACACAAAAGCATATACAAACACACACGCACACAAACACATACACACACAAAAACACGCATACGCTTAGATTACTGCGAGTAAAAGAAAGGACGACAGTTAGAAATATAAACCTGCTGAACTTACCAACGCCGTATTTTTCATGTTCTGTAGGCATCCACATATTTACGGTTGGTTCATTTAAGTCGGCTAAAAGGTAACAGTAGCAGCTGAATATAGGTTTTCAATGCTGTGAAACGCATTCTATTGAAGTCCTTTCCTCCGTTCTGTAGTAGTCATTGTTCAGATTGCTGGGAGAGTGCTGCTGTTGGCTGCTCACAGTGGAACGGGAGCCAGAGCGCCAGAGCGAGACAGTTAGTTGTAGTATTGCATTCTGGGGCTTGTAGTAGAATTTAATGACCTATGGAAGCAAATAAACAAGGCCCCAAGAGGACAAGAAAGGTATAGAGCATAGGTGGATGACAAGTTTGTTATTATGAGTAAACATGGGACTTTTGTTTATATTTATTCACATTACTTTAGTTGCTGAAAAACAGTGTGTCAGCATAAGAGAGACAGACAGAGGGACAATATAGTATAAAAGCAAATCCAAACACTACTATTGCACACTACTGCATCCAGCGCCATCTCTCCCTGGTCGTTAGCCCTGTTCAGTATGCCAGAGTTCAGGATTCTTGGCTCCCTGTTGTTTCCGAGTATGGTTGCAATGCTCTATGACTACAAATGGCAGTGTTGGGGGTGATGTAGCCCACATTTCACATGCCAGCGGCAGGCCAGGAAGAGGGGAGGGGCTGGGAGGGCCTTCTGGTACTGGGGCAAAGGAGAAAAGAATTGACATGTATTTGCAGGGAAGGGATGAGTTCCATAAAGAATGCATGAGAGTGTAAGGGGAACAGCACGCTACTACACAGCCCAACAGTTCAAAGCTCAGTTTAAAGTGTGTGTGTGTGTGTGTGTGTGTGTGCGTGTGCCTGTGTGTGCGTGTGTTTGAATGCGTGTGCCCTTTTGTCATTCGCTTGCTGAAATGTAAAATGCCAGTATTAGACAGGTTGATTTCCTTTACCAGTGTTACTGAGTGTTACTAGACACTATCTCTCCGTTTGATCTGTTACCCACAGTCACAAACTCTCTCTATTTTTAAGTCACACTCTCCATCTTTTCTTTGCCATCCCTTTTCTCTTTGAGTTTCTCCATACATTATCCTGATAGGTTGAAAGAGAAAAATTGATATGACCGCCTGTCTATCCGCTTGTTCAAACTGGCCTCCCAGTGGCCTTGTGGTTTTACTATCGTCCACTACCCCCCCCCTCCCAACCCCTCCCTTCTTCACCCAAATCCCTCGATGACGTGAGAGGGGATATGTGCAGCGCCAGAAGACTCTATTCTGTAAATTAATTAATCATAAGCCAAAAGACCAAAGTGAGAGGGAAAATCCTTATGGAATCTGCAATCATCCCCGTAGAGTGGGGAGATTAGATGGTGGTGTTTTAGAATGAGACAGGGCCTTGTTGCTCAGCAGCTGGTCCATGTTGTACAGTGTTCTCCTTTCAGTGTAGATTCAGACATACATGAGAGGGAAGAAAACATTCATTCATTCTAACGTTTTTGCTCATTAGTGGAGTGTACTCAAATCATAATGAACGGATTCTTTTCTGAATATATTTTTTGTTATGTTCACACAGTTATTAAAACATTGATCAGAGCAAAAGGAAACTAGTCAACCATGTTGACCATCCATTTTTTAATAGTTTGTAACTCATTCAATGGACAGGAAGGGAGGGTCTACTGTTGGAGTCTGTGGAAGTGATGTTGCAGAAGAAGGGGTAGGAGAGGGTTAAACATAAATATTTCCTCACAAATCTTTCCTCACAATTTTTCTATTAATCTTTTAACGGATTATCGGATAGGAGAGATAGAGGTGGAGTGATCATGGTATTATTTTCTTGTCCTTTGAATCTGCCTTCTATTATTTCTCTCTCACACACATACAAATTTGCACACAAATACACACAAAAACAAACACGCAAATCACCCACGCACCCACATATACACGCTTAATGAAGCTTCAGCAAAGGCTAAGGCAGAAAACAAAGTCTGTTGTCATGAGAGGTCATACTGCATGCACTACACACATTAATCACTTGACACACCTGTTTACAATCAAATGCCCATGTCAACGAGGGAGGCGGGTATTTAAATAACCTCAAGTCAAGATTAGGTTCTGTGTTTGTCAGATGAGGTGATGGGAAAATACTCCCACTTCCACCGTGGCTGCCACCTAGGGTCTGCAAATCTGTTCCAAAGGGGGATCTATGTACGAGTGCTCCCTACCTCTGAGCGTTGTCCCGGATATGGCATGGCAGGGAGCTTCAAAACACTCAGCAGACACAACCATGCCGTACTGAATTTTTCATATTTAATAAATGTTTAAGACGGATGAGTTTGTCTAACTGAACAACTCTATGTATCCCTCACTCTAAAACTTTGCATCCCTCTCCCTCGTTCCATTCGTCAGTAGGAGCCACAGTTCTTTTGCAGGAACACATATCTGGAATAATGGATGCTTTAGAAGCTTAAGGCAGGCTCCACTACAGACAGGAAGGAGAGGAACACTCAACGTTTCCGGAACTCATCCACGATGACATCTGTGGACGATATGGCCATACATATAGGAACGTTTTGAAAATTACTCAAGACTTGCCACTAAAACGTACTCCAAGGTGTATTGAATACAGTTGTGCATTGTCCCTTACCCCTGACTGAGAGCAGCCATTGTGCAGACGTCCTTTACTGTGTTGTGTTTATCTCCGTGGACAGGTCATGGTCACTAATGCATTTCTGATGCCAGGAAAGTTTTACAATTCTGTTTCCTCCCAAAAGGAGTCTCCTTCATGTGTCCTTCCCTTTCTGCTCTCAGACATTCCTCAGGCACGCTATACTCAGCTTATAAACAGTACTGTTCACTTGGTTCATTTGTTTTCATAGTTACCGCGTTTCAGTTTTGTGGATTGTATAATTCCATGGTTCATTGTCTTATTTTTGGTAATGTAATGCAGAGTACCCAAACAATAATATTTTCCCAGTCCAATCAGCAGTGCATATTTCACCAATACAACAGAATGCAAATGACAGGGTCTGAAGGAGAAGAACTCCACTAGTGTTCTAGTGGGAAAAAGGGTGTCAGCGATGTGGTGGAGTTAGCGTGCTCACTTTAGCTCAACTCAAGGGACCACTTGGAAGTCTATCAGCTTGTCGGCGCTATGGCCTTGATTTAATTCACACTAGGAAGTGCTAGCAAGCCAGCTGTGGGGAAATGCAGGCCTCCCTCTGCACTCACAAAAGAAAACAATGTCTTCTGCCGGATGACAGGGCCGAACAGATTGAACGCTGGAGTTTTTAGGATGCATTTGCCAGCTTACTGACCTTTCTCACTTCTAGAAGTGTTTTTAGGGCTGTTTTGATTTAGAGGGTGTGCCAACAGCAAGAATGATATCTGCATGATTTGTGATATGAATCTAATCCTCCTTGTGTATATAAAGGCATGAAAAGTGAGAATCAGGAATGGAAAGTGTCTAAGTGTTAGGGGACCTTTAAATACTGCAACAGGACGAGGATGAAGGCTATTAATTTAAACAATTACTGTTAAGGTACACAAATAAAATAAATGGTAGTAAAAGACACATAAACACATGCATCTATGCAAAGACGAAATGCTGCATTTCTACCTAGATAAAGCAACAGCAAGTATCAGCCGAATGTTGCTTTGAAATCAAATCCTGGTGTTAAGCTTCTTTACTCCAACTATCAACATGTCAGCGTATTTTACAGACAAACATAAAGCCACTCTCAGAACACGTCGAGACATATGGAAACCTTGTGACAGCTTTTTCTCTCATTGCTGCTGATATGATATCAGCATGACACTCCAAGCCATTTTATTCCTATTTGACATGCCTCCTCCATGAAATGCTGTTTTGCTGGAATAAATAATAGAAACGACTCATCTCCGCCTCTCCACACGTCTACACAGAACACACCAAGGACAGTCCTCCACGACTCATTATATCAAAACACAAGGCATAAAACATGGCTTAATGAAAATGAATTCTGTCACCTGTGAGAATTTATCGTGGGATGCCAAGCCTTAAAGAACACTTACCTAGCCAACACGTTTCCCTGGCACAAGAAAACGTCATGTTTCAAAAGGATTACTTTGTTATGGTCCCAACACTATTTTCCAACAGGATTCTGGCAGAGGGGCGCTAGCTGCACAAGCCCAGCAGGTATCCCTGTCTAAATCGTCATATTAAGGACACAGGAGGTGGCTTTTGTTGTTTTTAAGCAGAGCTCTCTTGGGGTGGAACAGGCTATCTCAGATGAACACACATTCCATTCAGTAACACAGAAACAGAGTAAGACACAATGCACACACAGCATATATACCATGATCAACACACACACACACACACTCACACGACTCTGTCCCTCTATGTCTGTTCAAAGAGATTGCAAACTGTAGCGATTATACTTGTATATTGATATGAAAAGACAGTCATTGCTTGGATCAGAGGCGGTCTATAGTTTGAGATTGAGGCTTTATGACTAACCTCTGGTGAACCCCCGTAGCTTCCATGTCGTTGCACTCTGGTAGTGGAATATACAGATCTACGGCCACCTTGGCCCCTGGGCCCACCTGCAGTCCAGAACCACCTGCTGGCCCCTACATGCACATGCACACACACACCCACACACACATACACACACACACACACGCGCCACCAACTCTGTCTTTTACCATTAAAAGTCAACTCCTCTAATAACTACACACACAAACACTGTGCTTTCTTTGATATCAATAATGATTTGATAAGGACGCGTCAGGCGTCATCATAGACACACACACACACACACACACACACGCAGGGGACTGTTGTGTTGACTGTGAATAAATAATCTTTTTTGTCATATCTGGTGATACATAGTCCAGTCACCCTAAGTGTTGTTTTCTCTTTTACAGGTGTTACTTCTCACACTGTTGGTTTGTGGGAGTTGGAGTGAAGAAAGATTCAGCACTGTATGGACTTAATGTAATTACCCCTCCTACATGTAACAAACACAGTTTGGCAGATAATGGCTGAGTGAAACATTTGTCGTGTCTCATGACACAGTCACACACACACACACACACACGCATGCACGTGTAAGCAGACACAATTTACGTCATTACATCTATTTAGAGTTAAGTGCAGTGACGTGTTTTTAGATCATACACCACCTGATAAACAGCATCATTATCTGTCCCTCTGATGAAGGCCTACATAGATAGTCATTCTGTAGCATATAATTTGGGTTGAGCGTGTATCTGTAAAGCTTGAGCCTTTCATACAGTCTGACATTTGTAAATGTAGTTCATGTCTCCTACAGCAATGGTGAAAACATTTAGTGTAACTTCTCCCACAATGCAATACATTGTTGGTCACCATTATTATCTTGTTTATGATTTTCTTTTTTCTTTTTTTTGCAAAAGTGTTACATTAAATAATGAAACAATTAAAATTAATTGCTGGGCTTCAAATTCAATATTGAAAGCTCATTTCATGGATAAGAAACGGTTATTATCAAAATAAAGATACAATATCACTACATAATATCCAGATTATAATAAACAAAAAGATAAGATAACCATGACAGATTTGAAAGAGAGAGAGAGACTAGGGGGGCGAGAGAGAGCGCCAAGGAGAGAGAAAGAAATTCATTTAAAAAACTTGTTTATTGCATCGTACACAAAATGCAAGAAACAAATGGGTATTTTTTTTGTAGGTGTGTGCGCATGAAGGCTGCTGGCAATTAGACCAGCAGCAATGGAAAAGGACAGTCAAGACCACAGAACAACTCAAAATAACAGATGATGTAAGAATCCCTGGGATTTCTGTGTGTGAAGACAAACTGAATACTTCAGAATTTACATTGAGCACATAGATATCAAATACTACTTTAAACCGATACAACTGTCACACTCACTAATTTATTTTTGAATTTATTGTATTTATTTTATGTCGATTTGTGCTGCAGACTGCTCAGGTTTCATTTCAATGGGAGGTTATTAATCTCAGTGTGAATTCTGCGGGTTAAATAAAGATTCATTGATTAAAATGTACAAGACAATTACATATCATTTCAGCACAGTGTTGAATGTGTTTGTCAGAATAATTCTACTGGATATTATGCGGCACCTTTTGGCTCAGTGCCAGAGACACCAGGTTGAAGGCTGATAACCTTTTAACTGAGGGAGGGTGGCTTCTGACTGGCTTTGTGGACTGTACATACACACACACACACGCACACACGCGCACATGCGCACTCGCACACACGCACACACACACACGCACACACACACACTCTCTCTCTTTCTCTCCTCTCTCTCTCTCTTTCTCTCTCTCTCTGTCACTCCACATCAAAACCACCCTATCAAATGTCAGCTCTCAACATCAAACAGACCTGGAAGGGCTACAGAGTCTGGCCTGTCAGCTCACATGGAGTGAAATACGTTTCCCTGAAAGACTGAACCTTAACAGTCCAACGGCCACAGGCCTCATGATCTTTTATAGGGCAGAGTACAAACACACACGTGTCCATAGTGCACAAAGCGTGTATGAATCAGGATGTGGATGGAGGTAAAGATGGTTAGATGGATTAAAAGCCACCATATAATAACTAATACACACATACCTGCGAGCCAGCACAAATCCAGACAGATTTAGAGCATGATGAATAATGAACAGTGCTTTTTAGCACACACTCACTCTCTTCCTTCAGTGTGTCGACCAGATAGATTTGACTCAGCAGGCCTGGTGCAAGATCCTTTGGGCCAGTAAACTTGGTTTTAATTTATTTCCTGAGCTGTGGTTTAATGTTTACGACGTTCTTAGTTCATAGGCTCCTGAGAGTACTAGATTGCGGCATTCCTTCAAAATAAACAAACAGCAGAGGTTGGCTTCAGCGGTGCCAATGGGTCGTGGATGAAGGCCTAGTATCTTCTGTCTTTCCCACAACCACTTCTGTCACAACTCTCGGCCTTTCTAGAACTCTGTCTTTGTTACACTCTCCCTCTCCTCTTTTGTATTTCTCCCTTTGCACTTCTCTCTCTGTTGTGCCGGATTGTTTGTCTCTCTCTCTCTCGCCCATCTCCATCAAATTCTTTCTCTCTTTTCTTTTTTTCCAAATGGTCTCCTCCCCATGTATCAATAGGATTCTCCCAGCCAGACAGTAGCCAGGAGCAGAACCTATCCCCAGCGGTTCTATTCTTTTCTCCTCCAGCTGTCACTCCGGTGACATAACCTTTCATACCGGCTCGGTTCTCAGACTGGTCTATTACAGCACACTGTCAGTCAGCCGAGACCAGCAGAATGTCTGTCTTTTTGTTCAGCGTTGATGGTAACATTTACGTATAAGCAGAATGAATTAACTTTTGAAGCTTTTCAATACTCAGAGGACACACGTTCCAGAAGGTATATTTTAGTCAATTGGTAAAGATTGGTTATAAAATCCAAGCATTACCACTAATTGTGGAGTATTTAAACAAGTATTTTAATAGTAAAATGTTGTCTTGGAGAAACATGTCACTTCCTGCTCCTAGACTTAGAGTCAGGGGGCATGTTCATTTCTAATGTTAATTTCTAAGGAAGTGTGAAAAAGGTTGCTATGGGGTTGCTAAGGGGAATACTACTAAGTAACCGTGAATCCCATCATTCTAGGACTTCTGAGAGAACGAGGACCTCCCGTAAGCTAACGTCATGATACTAATAAAAAGTGAATAGAAGAAGTCTCAGGCGAACTATTATCATAAGGTTTGACGATAGTAAACGCGCTTAGATTGAACTCACCTGGACCTAGATAAAATGAGCAATCAGAAAGAATTACAAGTAAAAAGTAAGCTTCAACATTTTACAAATATGAGGACTGTGAAAACGTTGTTGGTATGTTTGGTAAAATGATTTAAAATAATATGCTCTCAAACACAGCATTCGTAACGGCTACATTTGTTGGTATATGCACAGATGCGCTTGATAATACAGATGCCTATCTCTAGAGCTGACAGAAGCCCCCAGGATATGCTGTATACAGCGTGTTGGATGGATGCTCAGAGATCCTATCTATAGCATGTGGAACTCAAGGTCACTGAGCACAAATTGGCTGTGGTCTGGCTCTTCACGTTGGATTTGGCTCACCTTTCTACTTATATGTGTGCTGCGGCCAAGGCGCTTCCCATGTCAAACACCAACACCTGTCTCTCCAGGTCGCACGGGAACCTCCTCGCTAGCTTTGAACACAGTAGTATGGGGGGGGGGGTGATTAATGTAGCACAGCAGATACACTCCATACATAGCCTGCACACCCTGCACTGCTAAAAGACACTCACACATGCAAATAGCACACACACAATCACACAATGTCTTTGATCTCTGCTGTGGTTATATGGAAAACAAGTGTGCGTGAAGTTAAGGCATACCGTAAGGAGAAGTAGAGCATGTGATCATGAAGTCCTCAGTAGCCTCCAGAGAGACAGTAAACCATTCCATCATACATGAGAGGGGGCTGTTATGACCAACAGAATTACATGGAAATTGGTATTCATTCAAAATAAGAACGTTGACACATGAAAATGTTGAACATTGATTTTTTGATACCCCCTGACTGTGATGATTACCATCTTGGTATTACTGTAGTAAAAGATGTGAAACATTTGTCAACTGATACTAATTGTTAGCAGTATCTCTATGGCAATAGAGGGCATTGTGGTAAACTGAATGTCATGGCTTTGTAGATATCTTTGCTGTACACAACATTCCAGACAGTTTTGCTGAATTGCCCGAAAACATGAAACATTTGTCTTTTGTGACGGACACTCGCACATCGCGGGAGTCAAGGCACCTCAGTTTCAAATCAGTTTCATTATTTGTGACAGGATTACCAACCTTATAGAAAAAAGCAAGAGTAGGGGATTCCATTAAATTACATTACAATCATTAAGCAGACGCTTTATCCAAAACGACTTACAAAATAAACCCACATCTACCCGCACACATGCACTCACATTTATACACCACACATAAACACCAAGAGCAACACATAGATTCAGGTGCACACACACACACACACAGCTGGATGTGTCAGCAGGAGCCAAACAAATCAATATGTGCAGGAAGGAAACACACACACAAACACACAGACACACACACATACACACGCACATCTCCCCCACCTGTGTAGTGTTTCGTAAACACTGTGAGAGGGGGAACTAATTGTCTAACAATCTCTCCATACTCAAAAGATACAATGGAGTGGCATTTTCAATGAAGGTTCTTGTGGTGCTGATCCTGTCAGATGTGGAAAAAATTTTACACAATCCAATGGTTGGGCTAAATAAAGACGTTGGATTCCAAAGCATAAGGCATCCTGTGTAAAGAAAAGGAACGGAAACGGAATGTCAGCCTGAAATACATAAATAAATACCTTTGAAAATGTACACATGCTTGAACTGATGGACTGGCGGAAAAAATGCATGGTTAATTTTCAATAAGCAGAGACAGGAAATTTTGTATATGTGGGCCTGCAGTGATCTCCCTGTGGCTCCCTGTGCATAGATAATAGAATCACCTTCTTAATAATATTGAAGGATGGATGTGGAAGATCACCCTATATAGAGGCAGCATATAGGCAGGACACAGGAGAGAAACATATACAGGAGGAGAGGGAGAATAATAGAAAGATATGCAGGATGGGGGGTTACATAAGAGACAGAAAGAGAGAGTGTGTCAGAAAGCGTATCAGATGGCTGTAAAACATTTTAGCCTACTCGTGGAGCCTTTGGCAGTGTTTCAATCATTCACGCCCACACCCAAGACACGATAAGTCAGTGTATAGTCTCAAATCAAGCCCTGAAACGGATTAGTTGGTGTTATATGTCCACTGCTCTGAGCGTGAGGCTAATGGCAGCAGCAGTTGTGTGAGGCTGAAGGCTAGTGTCGATACTCTGGGGGGGGCTTGAGTTCTGCTTTGGCTCGTGGCCTCTCTGCTCTCAGAGCTGCTGAGCCCTCCTCCTCCTCCTCCTCTCCTCCTCCTCCTCCTTCACTTTTCTCTCCTTGCATCAGTTCCCTGCAGGCTGGGGGGCTCCCGGTTTGGAAGCTAGACAGAAACTCTTTCTCTGTTCTCTTTTTCTTTCTTTCCAGAGCTGTGTAATGTTCACCCCCTGCTTCACATGGAAATTGCTCACACACATATTATATGATTGCTGCCCCCTAAATCATATACATGCAAATGCACACAAGTACACACTCTCAGGGCAGACACAAGCCCATATACATCTTTGCATGACAGCTATATGTAAATCATAACTGTTGGTCCGACACAAAATTTTACAGTGAGATTACTGAACTGATACACTGTCAAGATCAACTGCTAATATAGTCATCCCCCCATCCCCTCCCCTCTCTCTCTTTCTCTCTCTCTCTCTCTCTCTCTCTCTTTCTCTCTCTCTCTCCTTCATAATTCTTAAAGTACTGCTTACTAATTTGGCAAGTCCCTGCCGCATTCTTTTTCTGCCTCCATTTTGCCATTCCCCCCTGTTTGCAATCCAATCTCGCTTATTCTCTTGATTCTTTGTCATGGACTGGACTATCTCTCTGTCTATCACTCTCTATTATTATTGCTGACTCTCTTTTCCAATCTGTGCAGCCCTTGCCTCTCGCCGCCTTGCTGCTTCCCTCCCCCGTTCCCCAGAGTGAAGGGGCGGAGTTCAGAGTGCACCATGCAGCACAGATTAACTTGTCTTTGCTTCCGGCCCCTGGCATGTTCCACCTTGTGAGGTGCCCACAATGGATGAGTGAGAATACACCCCAAAGACTGTCCACCTGGAGTAGACACTTACTGTATAACAAGTTCCAGGTGTCCCTATTGATTCAATCTACTTTTATGGTAGCCAGTCAGTCACAGGGAGACGAAGGAGAGGTGGTGAGAGAGAACCCAGATGAGGGAAGAGAAGACGGTAGCAACCGCAGCCTGAATCCATGAGCGCCAGCTCGGAGGCTCTCTACTTTTCTCTCTCCTTTTTTTTCTCTCCTTTTCTTACACGCGCACATTTTCACACCTCCTCAAAACCACAATACACAGCCTATACTTTCAACAGTAAGACAAGCCTGGGAATGTTCCACTATCAGTTTACTTCTTAGAAACAACTAATAACAGAAGTTGAAGTGTGTCTATATTCCTCTTCTACTTATCCCTGTGGTTGCATAAGACGTCATAGCACACATCACCCCACCACATTTTCCCTCCCTTTATGGTGGATGGAAGTTGCTAGGCAACGAGTTGAATGTCTGCCTACACATTCAGTAGCTAACCTTTTGTGCCCACATGGAGCTTTGGGCGACACACACTCTGGTGACTGGATCAAATTACTTTAATTACCTGTACCTTCTTTCATATATTTTTTTTTACTGAAGTCATCGTTTGGAGTGCGCTAATGGTGAGGCACACTCGCCCAGTAAGGGATTGGCACCTGCCCAAAGTCTTGCCACCAAACAGTTGGCATGACCTCCACCGAAGCTAGGATAAGTGTCCAGAAGTGACACCCTCTTTCTCTGCTTCTTCGTGGCCTGCTGCCACCACTACCATTCCGAAGCAGCCCATAATCCAAAGGAGACCACCTGACACAATAACATGGTTTGACAGACAATGGCTATGACTGGGTTCTGGGAGGGACTGTAAATTGTGCAGGCTCCTGTATCAGAACACATTTGTATTGTTTGTATATTTTGAATCTGTCTGTATTTTTTATTATGTGTCGTTTGAACAGGGTCTTGTGAACTTCTGCAAAAGAGAAGTAGTCTCAGCCAGTAAACCCAGCATAAATAAATACATAATAACAATGACAAATGATTCTCAATAAACCAGATAATATGTCTGAAAAGAGAACTTTGAAATAAAAGGAGAACTAAGACTTCTCTATCTCATCGTGGAGTTTCCCCTACAAGCATTTGTGATAAACACAATACAGCCTTAAATCTGGTCAAATTCCACTTTAAAAACCCACCCAACACAATAAAACCCAGTTCGTGGACATGCACATTTTACAATTTATTTCATAGTCTCCATGGGAGAAAAATATAGTATCCTGCCCATGGCCAATAGGCACAATTTCCCCTATTTTCCCCCGCACAGTACCATCAACTTTAAATGCCCTCCACTCTTTCCAGTGTGGCACAGCATGAATGGCTTACTGTGAGCTCTGTGCCTTCCTTATTATCTACCATCTACAATGCTGTGATTCCTCTGAGATCTCTCCAGGCTTTGCTTTGAGATTTTGCCAAAGAGGTTGGACAATAAACAGCACAGGCACTGTCTGACTCCCACATTCGAGTGTATTATTTAAAGGAAGAAAAAATATATTCTGACCTTCCATTTCAGAGTCATGGACCTAGTTTTGTTGGTCACAGTGGTTCTTCTAATAAATGCATTTTAATATGAATGGGTGACTGTGTACCCAAGACAGACCCTTTTCTCTTTTGGCAGATTTGGAGAGATGGATGGAGAGGTCTGATAGTTGTGTGCTCCAGTCTACATGGTACCACACACTGCATTATTTGTTTTAAATGTCACACGCCAAACTCCAAACTGATGTTTCTGTCTTGAGTAGAGAAGCAATCCTTGTGGTGTGGTGCGGTTTCTCTCCATTCTCCTTAGAAAAGGTTATTGCCACAAAAAAGGTGTTGCTCAAATGGCAAAGATATAAAGTGTGTTAACATCATAAAGGCAATCATAGGAGTGTGTCCCGCCCTGAGGGTAACAGATAAATCGGAGTGACTCCAGGCAGACTCACGGTGGTCCTTAAGCCCCAGATGCTGAAAGTCCGTCTGGAAACAGAGATATAGAATAGGGAGGGGCAGGGGACAGAGAGAGAAAAACAAATAAGGATATAAGAGAGATGTAGAGAGGCATAAGAATGAGATGGAGATACAACCAGGCAGGCAGGCAGGCAGGCAGGCAGACAGACAGACAGACAGACAGACAGACAGACAGACAGACAGACAGACAGGCAGGCAGGCAGGTAGGCAGACAGACAGATAGACAGACAGACAGACAGACAGACAGAAGGGGTTGTTTCAGACATAAGCAGTCACGCAAGCCAGACGCCCATGGTTCATTCAACCCATCTCAAGTTGATCTTAACAGCCCGATGGCACTTTATCCTTTCCAGACTTGATCCAACCATTGTCTGCAATGGACAGGGGCCCATAAATCATGGTTACCTTAACATGCAGTTAATTGGTTTGTTTTTGTTGATGACCAACCTGGTTGGTGATTGGTAAACCTGCAAAGGTTATTCCAGCTGGAACAGCCTGTCTCAAAGTGTGACCACTGAACTTGGGTTCCTTATGAGGTGACTCTCATCAATCTTTCAGATAGGGATATTACAGAGTGCCCCACTATTTGGTCCTATCTTTATCCTCATTTATTGTGACATTCACAAACCCACACTACTCATGTTGTTTGCTAGTTGTTAGCTAGTGTCAAGATGAGCTAGTGTTAGCTCATCCTAAATGCAAAAATTGTCTATCTTCCCTGGGCAGCAACTAGCTATCAACCAGTGGGAACAGTATACTTCAATAACACTATTTCTTGATTTAAGGGATGTTTTACTGTACAGTTTCCAGAGCAGGGTTAGTTCTGGTCCTATAGTTCTGTCTTATTTTCTATGCAAATAAAATCAAAACAAAAACAATAATTCAATAATTGTAACAATTGTATATTTGACTATGGTAATATAAGTACTTTAGATCTTGCTAGTAACATGTACAGTAAATTGTAAATGGTTAGCAGTCCTGCTCTCAAACTTCATCTCTATGTACCAGATTGACAATCATGGCTCAAGGAACAATGGACCATATCTGCCAGCAGGGGGACTCCATTGGCATGGTCAACAGTCTATAAAACTAGCTGCCTTTGGTATGGGTCCACTGTACTCAATGTGACTCTACAACATCAGGTGGAAATTGGCAGCAGACTCCTGTAATGAGAGACTGCTCTGATGAACAGCTGTGGACGACATTTTAGCCACACACATCTAATGTCCAATGAGGTTCTAAATGTATTTTTTATCTATTTAATTGATCTCCAGATTAGAATAGCATTCATTTATCAACGAGACAGTTTATTGTGTAGGTGTGTGTGTGTGTGTGTGTGTGTGTGTGTGTGTGGGTGTGTGTGTGTGTGTGTGTGTGTGTGTGTGTGTGTATATATATAGCTATTAAGGTACCTTCTAGAACAAAAGCTCCATGAAGCATATGTATTAATAGATATGCCAGCAAACCTGAGATTGGCAGACCAGGCCCAACAGAAACAAACACCATGCCTCCTAAAATCTTCCCTAAAGCTTCTCCTTACTTCTTTGTTCCAAAACACCCAACCATCTGAATCTGGTGAGACCACACTCTCTTTCTACCCCTCTACTTCGCTCTCCTATCATGTCTGACAGCGTATCAGTCCACCAATCAGCATACAACAAAAATGGTATACTCGTTTTGTTTTATGTTTGTGGAAAGATCAAAAATTACTTTAGTCTTTCGTTTTTGTTCAAGAGGTGAGGGTCAAGACTCACCACAGTTCAAATGCTAAAACGTATCACCTTATGCGCTCTAACTGTAGAATACTGACACTGAGCAACGTGACCCAACCCCCTACCATCACCATATCGCTCCAGGCCATGCCTAACCTATAAATTATTCATACAGATAACGTTCACACATGAAATTAATATTCAGGCATTTTCATATTTTTTGTCTAGTCCTCTCGTCTCTTTGATTTTGGTGTTGATCTGTATTCAAGTGGCATGGTGTTGGTGAGGGCTGGCACCAGTGCATGGGAAACGTGACTGGCACACTGAGAGGTGCCACAATAGGTGCTCTGTTTTTCTGACCCTCTGCTACTTTATCAGCAGTTAATCCATCTTGAACACCTAATCATACTTAGTTGACACATACATACACTACGTGTGCATATACAATCACACACATTCAACCTCTCAGTGACACAACCTGTTGGAGTAATTCAATGAGAAGTTCTCATCTTATTATTTAACCCGTTGTATTGTGCATCAGCAATACTGTAAAAGGCAGCTCAAAAGCAAAAAATGTGTCCTGGCAAATCTGACACAAATCAGTTGAATGGATTTCCTTTCAAGCATTTTGATGCACTGTCAGCATGTTTTGAAACTAAATTCTGTAAAAAATAAGAAGATCTGAGTGAGTTTACTGCCTCAATGATGTATGTATCACAAAGGGAATTTTGAGCAGGTGCCGCAGTACACATTATGTGCGGTCTGAAGTTAGAGGAGTGGCTCCCTCTAGTGAGAAACGTTTGAACTTAAATTTAGTTCATAATTTTTAAATCAACATGATCCTCCTATTTCTTTGACCAGGGAAAAGGGACCAGAACGTTCATGCTTGCATCACCCATCCCTGAAAGTGACCGATCCAGTTCAAGGTCAGTTCAATAAAGCCTGGTCTGATTCAGCAATCTTGTCATAATAAATGTGAAAAATGGGTTTCATCTGGGTGTATCGTGTGCAACATGTGTTTTCTGTGGCATTGTTCTGGGGCTCCAAGGGGGAGTTGAAAAACGTTGTGTGTAAAAGGTTAAAGAGTCATAATGGGGATGTATCTCGGCCAACAAAAAGAGCTCCCTCTGAGTTTGTTCCCAGGTTCACCAGCTGGCCAAGGTTCATTTGGTCACATGGTTGTAGGTACCCTTTGCTTTAAGGAAACACTATTGCAAAAACAAAATAGAGTACATTATCATTGTCGTGCCTTGGAGGAGCGAAAAATTGCTTCTGGTTATGCTATTAGTTTGACCTGTCTTTCTGTAGCCCCTGCACAGTCAGATCAATGTGTTAGTGTTTGTTTCCCGTGGTGTGCGCACCTAATGTTTTCTATATGGTTTCCTTTATAGCCTGGTCCTCTCTGCATTAGGGTCAGTCATTTCTGAAACCCCGTAATCCGTGACACCTGTGGAGTTCCCAGAGACAAATTAACGACCAATGGAAATGAAATTGGAGGCCTCAGCTGTGTCCTTGCTCACCATTCGGTCTGTAGCGGCGCATTGACTAAATGATTCACTGTACATGGAGATATTTGGCACTAGATCCTTTACCGGATCGGTGAGAGACAAAAAAAACAACAAGAACCGACAATGAAGCAGTCACGGAGACGTATAAGATTCACACTGTGAGCACTCAAAACCAGCATTGTGTGTCTAAAATCCAGTGCACAGAAAATATACTTTCCACCTCCGAAACATTGCTCGCCTTCGATCCATCCTCACTGATTTTGTTGCGGAGACCTCATTCAAGATTTTGTCATTTCCGGCTCGGACTATAGCAATGACATCCTCTTTGGTCTTCCAGCAAAAGCAATACACAGACTCCAATACATTAAACTCTGCTGCAAAAACTCTCACTCATACCCGGCCCTTGTCAAACTCCACTGGCTGCCTATCAAAATCCACATCATATTCAAACTCATGTTAACTGCCTGGCTACAAAGCACTACATGGACTGACACACACCTATATTGCTGATCTTCTCCACACCCCACACAAAACCTCCCTGCATGGGTGACCGTACTTTTAGCTGTGCTGCACCAAGCTATGGAACTCCCTCCCTGCTAATATCATAGACTCTGAATCCATAACCATTTTTAAGAACAGGCTAAAAACATCCATTTACATTCAGGCCTTCAAATATCAATTTTTAATTCTGTCTGATTTTGTCCTGTATTTAGGCTTGTTAAGTTTTGACTTAATTTATTCAGTGGTTTATCTATTACCTTGTAAAGTGTATTTGGGTGTTTTGAAAAGTGCTTTTAAAT
>JAVQIZ010144031.1:0-29632 GCA_036023535.2 Galaxias brevipinnis | reverse complement strand
GAGGTTGTTGTGATGAGTGGGTGACTAGATAGATAAGTTCGGAAGTGGGGGTGGGGTGGGGGGGTGGGGGGTGGAAAGGAGGTCTAAACTGGGGGTGTTGTGGGTGGCAGAGGTTGTTGTGATGAGTGGGTGACTAGATAGATAATTTGGTATGGAACAGGAAATAATTTGATCAAGGTATGAAAGAACATGGTTCCAGAATACATTCTTTTCATATCCGTTGTCAGTCTTAACTTTACTATTCACTCTATTTAGCATTAAAATAAGTTGGACATTATATATAGAAAGTATTACATGAAGCTGAATAAAATGAATTTTTCATCATCTCCCCCATTAAGATAATGAAAAATCGCAACTAGATGGTGTGCTATGGAAATGAAGATATTTTAACATCTCCCCCATTAAAATGTTAAAATATATTTATTACAATATTAATAATTAATAATCTCCCCCATTAAGATATTAAAATATATTTATTTCCTTAGCACACCATCTAGTGGTCTGAAATGATATGGAGCAATTACATGGTCAGTGACTGAAAGTGTACTGAGCTCTAACGGCTTGACATTAAAAACACACAAAAAAAATAAAAAAAACACTTCAATTAATAAGCACTAAAAAATTAAGAGTCTATTTTTAAAAGTAATCAAAGAGATTAAGAATGTAAGTCTGATTAACCCTCCTCTGGGTTCATCTGTAAGATAATGAACTACCTTTGTGAGTCTAATGTGACCCCAATTTTAATTGAGCTAAACTAAAAGTTCATTTAATTATAAAACTTAAATGCCTTGCAAGAAACTTTAATCTTGAGAGATGTATAAAAACATTTTGCCACTTGGGGGTATGAACTGTATTCCAAGTAGCAGGAATACCCCAATGTGTTGCTCCTCAAGCTCCAACTCAACAAGCCTTAAGTATATTGTGAACATCATGTGCCATGCTAAAGTTACACATGAGACAAGGAACTGTTTAGTTAAAGAACATTCCAACTACTTAATATAAAAGTGGCATAATCAGTTCCGTGCTGGAAAATGTATTCACAGAAAAATCTAAAACTCTGATTGCTTTGATCATATTACAGTAATAAACTCAAAGATTAATTTGATAACCACATACAGTAATATTTGTTGTTGAATGCATGCTTAAATAAATTACAAATACTACTACTAGTTCTAAACTGACGTTATGTTTCTGTCGGGGACATCAAGGAGCAGAGTTGCAACGTGTCTTCATCATCACAAAGGTTCCTACCCAACTCTTCAACTTTCTCAATAACATAGGCCTTATGTCCAATATTTTACTGAGTGAGGCATGGTCAAAGTTACACAATTTATTGTTAATCTCAGTCTCTTGACAATGTGTACAATATGAAAAAAACTTCACTGATAAAGTACGTTTAAGTTAGATATGGCTAATGCTGTACAAGTTTTTGCCCAGTGATGTGCACAAAGCGGCTATTTAGAAAAAGGGAAAATGAACCAATCAAAATTACCGCTGCCATCAAGAGAACAATTGATCCTCAACCTTCCCATTAAGTTCCTAGTCTTTCAGAACCTTTAGAAAATAGACAAATAACATTGGTCTGCCTAATTAAAAAGTGAATATGTTGTAGGCTTTAGATTTATGCATGACAGTTGACTTTCAGGAGTGGGACCAGACCAGACTTGTTTGACCTTTTCCTGCCAGTGCTGTAAAGCTACTGTGGAATGTCTGTGTTTGTCATGGTAAACACTGCCTCAGGGCCTGGGGCTGTGGACAGGGAATGGGGTGTAGTATAGAGGTTTGTCATTTTACCCCCTAACACTTTGTTGGTTGAAGCTTTGCAAAACTTGGGCCAGCATTCAACAAAAGGCATGTCTCTTTTTTGGCCGACATGTAGAGTCGAATTACAAAAAGTTCATCTTATCAAAGCAAGACATGTTTCGTTTACATATTGTATTAAGATCCATATTTTCAGAGATTTTTTGTTCTGATGATGTGTGTCCTGCTTAACTGAGAGATTATTGCTCAGCAAGTTATTTAATGACTTCAATACTAAAGCAAAGCTCATGCTTTGAAAGATCAGCGTGTTGCTGATGCAACACAGAAGACCTGCTACAATTCACTGTGGAGAGACCTTATGAAGGTAGACATATCTAGTGTCAGGGTCTTTTTTAGGACAGTCCATCATTTATTACCCTTTTTACGACACTCGTCTACCACACCCAAGCTCCATCATTAGCTTCAAAGACAGAAGACGTGGCACACTGGGGGAGGGGAGGGCATGGAAGAGAACAGACAACCATGCAACTGTTTCCCCAGTACACAAACACTTTTACAAACTCCCATATCGGATTAAATTGCTTGAATATCCCTTCACACCTAAACATCCTAGTTTTGTCTTCTTTGTTTATGTCTGTTTCCTTTGTTCGGTCTTTTGTGCATTGTTTGCTGGTTTCCTGTTTATCCCTTTTGTATTGTCAGGGCAAAGCTACGAGTCTTGAAGTATTTCAGCATAATACTGCACTCATATAAAGAAGAGACACGTTTGACTTGACATACCTTTTTTAATATGATTCATATATTAACACAACACATATATAGAGAGAGATTTTGTGCCGCTTTCTAGTATGATGAAAATAGTTGGTTAGATTGAATCAGACTTCAGTTATTGGATCAGCAGAGGGGCTGAATCCAGAGAACTACAGCTGCAGGATTCAAGGGGAGGTCCTTACTTTGTGGTCCTTGAAGCAATTTGCATAAACCATTCCCTACTTTCCAGAAGTTTCGTTGCTGGGTTTATATAGACCGTTGGAGACAGCTTTGGCATTACAGTCAACCACGACAGACAACTGAGGCAAGAACTCCTGCTAAACTGTGCCAGGTAAGGATAAAAATTTTATTAGATATACGGTCAAATATTTTCGTAAGGAAATGCAGAGGGAGGAAGAAACGGCTATGGTAACAGTTGAAAGTAACGGAGCAGTGATTTGTTCCTGCCTAAGGCTTAGAGGCATTGAACTTCCTAACCTTCCAGAGTAGGGAACTTTTTTGTTTTAGTTTTTTGTAGATTCCCTGTTAGAAAGTCTTTTGATGTGTGTCTTTTGTGACTTATTATGCAAACATAACAGTGCTGAAAATTATCCCACTTTTCTTTACTTGCCTTTGCACGTTATGTAATAATGAAATTATGTCATGAAATGCATGAGAAAAATTACTTACAAACAACCTTGTGTTTAAATGTAAAATAATTTAGTTGTCTTTGTTATTTGCAAAAAAAAAAGATCCCTCATATATCTGTTGGCAAATTTGTCTTCTGGAATATTAAAGCTGCTCCACTGTGTCCAATCTGATTGGATAGTTTTTAACATGGTTATATCCGGACAAATGAAAAATATGTAGATGTAAAAGATAATGCATGATAGAGATACATAACCAATTAACCACATAATGCAAAACATTTAGATTTTCAAGGGACCAAAAATAGCAGGAATGTCAGGGGTGCTGAACAGTTGAATATCCCATAAGAGCTGGACACTCTGTTTTACTGCCTGCTCTGTGGAGATTACACCATGCACCTCTTGTGTTTCAGAATGAAAGTCGCAGACATCAGTATGAAAAACTTTGAAGGTATCCCAACACGATGAAAGTGAATAAACTGTCTTGGATTAAGTGAAAAACGGGATGCAACTAAACTTTAGCCTTCTACATACAGAAAAGTCCCTGTTCAACTACAAGAATGATTTACTTAGTCAGATGCCAACCCCGCCTGGTAGTTTCATCCCGAGGCTAAACATTTTGTGAGGGACAGTTGTCTGTGTGTATACGCCCTGTGAAATGGCAAGGATAACTCCAAGGTTGTAGTTCTTTAACTGTGAGAAAAAAAACAGATAACCCACGTTGGTCACTGCAAGTATAGTGCTAAATTCTAACATAAACATTCTGCATTGTACAGAACAAAGCAGTGGTGTCATGTTACAAGGGGAAGTCAGCACAGCTCTGAAAGCATAGCTGCTGCAGCACAAGTCGGCCCCAGATGCTGCCGACGTGGCAGGAATCATGGCTTCCCCAGAAAGCATACTTTTGGTTAGAGGGTGCGGCTAGCCCATCCCTCTTGTTCAGCCAACATTAGGGTTCAATAGTGCACCTAAATACAGTATATATATAAATATTTTTCTTTGTTTTTTGGAAACTTCACTTTTTGATTGTTACGTAAAATACACTAGAGAACTGTACGAACAGATCCCAGATACACATCATAACGTGAGATCTGTGTGTCCCCCGCCTAGGCTTCAATAGCTGCTTTTGGAGACAGCAAGGATGTGGGTGACTGACCTCGCAGCTCTGTGCCTGCTGGCCCTGGCGGCCTCCGGGGAAGACAAGAAGTTGAGCAGCCACGCCACGGCTCTCGCCGAGAGCAGCACCAGCCTGGCCCTCAGCCTGTACCACAACATGGCGAAGGAGAAGGACATGGAGAACATCCTCGTCTCCCCAGTGGTGGTGGCGTCCTCCCTGGGCATTGTAGCCCTCGGTGGCAAGGCCTCCACAGCCTCTCAGGTCAAGACGGTCCTCAAGGCGGGCGCTCTGAAGGACGAGCACCTGCACATGGGTCTCTCAGAGCTCCTGACAGAGGTCAGTGACCCCAAAGCCCGCAACACCACCTGGAAGATCAGCAACCGCCTCTATGGCCCCAGCTCCGTCTCATTCAATGAGGCTTTCGTGAAAGACAGCAAGAAGCACTACAGCTTCGACCACTCCAAGATCAACCTCAGGGACAAGAGGAGTGCGGTGAACTCCATCAACGAGTGGGCCGCCACCTCCACCGACGGCAAACTGCCCGAGATCACTAAAGACGTGCAAAACGCCGACGGCGCCACTATCGTCAACGCCATGTTCTTCAAGCGTACGTTTTGAATGAATTCACAAACCACAACTAATAATTCGCCTACAATTTGATTCTTATCGAATGGTTAAAGCAGATGTGGAGTAAACAGGTCTGTTCTTACAGCTCACTGGGACGAGAAGTTCTATGAGAAGATGGTGGATGAGCGCTCTTTCCTTGTTTCTCGCTCATTCAGCGTAGCTGTTTCAATGATGCACCGCACTGGTAGGTCAAAGGCGCATTAATCCTAACGTAAGATCTTAAAAGGGGTTATTCACACAACGGAATGATTATTATTCATTTTTTAACATCTTTATTCCTATTCTGTCGTGCCAGGTCTGTATAAGTTCCATGAGGACAAAGCGAACAGGCTCTATGTACTGGACATGCCCTTGGGTCAGAAGCAGGCCTCCATGATCATGATCATGCCATGCCATCTCGAGCCGCTGGTTAGACTGGAGAAGCTGCTCACCAAGGCCCAGCTGGATATCTGGCTGAGCAAAATGGAGCAGAAGGCAGTGGCCATCTCCCTACCCAGAATCAGCCTGGAAGTCAGCCATAACCTCCAGGTGAATATAATAAACACAGGGTTAAAACAGATGGCATAGTTTAAACTAAGATATAATATATCTAAAATATCAACATTAATGTGCAATATAATATTGATGTATGTATTTTTCCCCCTCCAGAAATATCTTGCTGAGCTAGGTCTGACCGAGGCTGTGGACAAAACCAAGGCTGATCTGTCCAACATCTCTGGAAAGAAGGACCTCTACCTCTCCAATGTGTTCCATGCTTCTGCCCTTGAGCTGGACGTAGAGGGTAACCCCTTTGACACCAGCATCTTTGGCTCAGAGAAGATGAAGAGTCCCTCGCTCTTCTACGTTGATCACCCCTTCATTTTCCTGGTCAAGGACAACAAGACCAACTCCATTCTCTACATTGGCAGAGTGGTTCGGCCCAAAGGCGACAAGATGCGGGACGAACTATAATGTTATCGTTAACGGTAGTTCTTAGCTTCTTTGTGGTAGTGTGTTGGCAGGAAGGAGAATACGTGTAATATGATGTGATTGTTGGTATGACTGTTACATCAAAAGTATATTCCAATAGGCAATCAGTGGATTCAATGAGATCTTGGCCTACTGACAACAGATGGTTGAACTCCCCGGGAACCAGTGTATGTTTGAACATTATTTGATCTCATGTACCTTGCAGTTCTGCATTTTCTGACAAAACCAAATTTAAACCACTATGTGCCACCACAAATATTTTGATAGAAAACATGGCGCCATAGACAGCATGCTTATGTTAAGTGTGTGATCTCCATGCATATGTAAACCTGGCAATGAATAACCAGTTGCTGTTTTTTACATTCTAGGTGTGTGGTATTTGTTTCACATTCTATTAGATTTAGTGTATGAATATAATTTCTTATAATGAAGAAAAGATCACATTCATAAATTTAGCTGGTTAAACTTTGCCTGTTTCCCAATGCCTTTAAGAGAGATGTTATTTGCAATGTGATACTTTGTTCCTTTTTCAATAAAACATTGAATAATTAAAAAGGCTTTTCTCTTTGTATTCTCTAAATAGAACAGAATCTATAAGAAACCCCGTGCTGTCTTCACTGAGTGGAGCAGAGCTCAAACGATTTTTCCAGTTCAATGCAGGGAAAACATTCCAACCATGTCTGGAATGTGTTGTGAATTAAACAGAGGGATGACCTTTTCTCTAAAAAACAGTCAACAGTCAACAGTCAAGATTCATGACTTTAAGTTTTCACTTATTGGCCAAGAGAAATCAAAACACAATTACAATATTATTAAAAATCACTGATTTATTTATTTCATTATTCCATATTTACATACACTTATAGATATTAAAATACAACTTATTTTTCCTAGCATTGCATATTTAAAATCTTGTACATTTTCTTTATTGACTATGGTGTGTCAAGCATTTCAATCCCCATGAAAGGGTATATCAAAAATTATTTTGTTTATTTCTATATAGCACTGGCCATATTAAAAAAAGCATTTAATTTTCATATTATGATACAGTACCAGTCAAAGGTTTGGACATACCTTCCCATTCACTTGAATGAGAAAGAGCATCCAAACATATATATACAGTATATTTTCTGTTTATTGACTCAAGTAATATCTTCTTCTGAACAAGAGATGGCGCTATTATCATGAAGGCAGCAACAAGGAAGATTACGAATAATTCTGGTTGATCTGGGGTGTTCCATGACTGACAAACTAAATAATATATATGCATACAAATATGCTGCAGTTTCTGTTTCAATAGTTGTACAGCATTTTGTTACTTTGTGGTAATGGTATGACTAGTACTCCTGCTCAATTCTAATACATTCTCATAATTATCTTTACCTAGCAGTCTTATTACCTATAGACACATGGTCACAAAAAAAAGTGTCATTTTGACATATTCCAACACAATCGAAATATAGGGTATAGTATTTAATTTTCTAACAACAATTACACGGTTTTTGATTTTTTTTATACATAAAAAGGTTACCAAGTTAAGAATGTTAGCCTTACACGCAGCGGTTTGGTCATTCATACCATAACATCTATTCAGAGAGATACTAGTAGTCTGGCCATTTCCAAACAACTTTCCACCCCTCCTTATCTACTTCCAATACGTCAATGCGTGACAGCAAATTATCAGGCCAAAGAAAACAGCTGTGCTTCTCCAGCTCGGACGCGAGGGCCACTCAGTGGCCAATGCGGGTGGAGGAGAGAGCTCCCTTCTATATTAAGGTGACAAGCACTTTCCTTGTCTACCAGTCAGGAAACACAACAACCTTCATTTCATTATCGGTCCCCCTTTCTGCTGTGTTGGCCACCAGCAGATTAGCCAGACAACAGGCGATCCTATTAAAGGAGTCCACGGTAAGCCTCAGCCTCGGTAAGCAGGCCGGGCTGCCCTCTGTCCACAGCCCTGGCTTATTTTTTGGCAGATGTGTTCACTTCTTCTTCTTTTTTTTTTTACTCCTGTTCACTTCTTTATGTCTCCTGTGCTTCAAATCTTGGGCTTGTCCACAAGTCTGTTGGACTTGCGAAATAGTGTCTTGATCTCCTCCGTCACCATTTCCTGCCAGTTGTCCCTAGGATATAGAAGGAAATATGTTATTCGTATCAGTTTTTTGACTGAGCAGTTTTTCCACACGCAACATTGTAATTACCAAATAGCAAGAGACCATGCCAAAATACTGTATGTGAAACAAATTTTTACTTAAAGGTGCAATATGCAGCTTTGATGCATCCCAGTAAATGTTCTTTTGTACTCTATGTTAATTATCAAGACCAAAAACCAGGGTCTGTATGCTTTTAAAATGCCAATTGTCTTTTTCTGGGGAACTTTCATTTGAGTCACTCCTTGCACCTTTAACATAAAACATCTACACATAAAAAACACCAAGGCCAACCACTTAAAAATAAAATATGAAATGAGTTATTAAATTGACTGGAGCAACAATAAAGCTAATTAACTCAATGAAAATAGGACTTTTACACACATATAAAGCTCTGCTTGAAATGTATTGATGAGATCAAAAGATTATCTGCACTGGCACACACACCAAGTGCCTGTGAATGTGTGTAAGAGTGTCTGAGACAGAGATAGAGAACGGTGTGTGAGAGAGAACATGTGTGTGTGTATGTGTGTGTGTGTGTGTGTGTGTGTGTGTGTGTGTGTGTGTGCGTGTGCATGTGTTTGTTCCCACAGATGACGAAAGCAACCAAACCCCAAGCCACAGGAGAGGGACATGACAACAAGCTTTCCAGCACAACACAGAGTGGCTCACTACCTCCTTTGACTCAGCAAATCAAGTTTTTTTTCTCGGCTTTCCTTCTCTTGTATTCCGCTATGTCGTGGGGGTTAAGACCGTGATTGTCTTCCCTGATGTAAACATAAGTACACGCGCACTTTGGATTATCATATCATTAGCGCATTAGAGATTGTTTTTACAATGTAAAGCGCTTTACAAATAAAATTTATTATTATTATTATTATTATTATTATTATTATTATTATTGAAAGTCTATGTCACATTTCCTTATTTCCCACGAGATCTTTATTGCAGTTTTGCCATCGTCAAAACCCACAAATTCAATTTACAACAGCTTAACACTGTACACCCACTTCAGCTCAATCATTTATGTAATTCCCCTGTGCGCCATTTAATTTTGAGCATGTCTTACCCGGCTTTGATCTCTGGAGGCTTTGGCAACGGCTTCACAAAGCTTTCTTTCCCAACCAGCCAGTACGTTTCCTCTATGCCTTTACCCTGAAGAAAAAAAAGACAATTTGATTTCAAGTCCACATTAAGATGGCAAAAAGGTAAAATAATAAAGCACAATTATAAATCTGAACGGGTTGGATACCTTCAGCTCAGTCTTGCCTCTGACATCTATCTTGTATCCATCGTTGAGAGAGCGGAGGATCTTCACAGTACTCATATTCACATGAATTCTATAAGCTAAGGAATAATCATACTGTCAACAAAAAGTGAATCATAGAATATGAAATAAAGTAGAGACAGTGGAAATAATATATTAAGGAACAAGAGTATTAAAGGAAATGAGATGGTAGGGAGCAAGTGCGTCACTCACGCAGCCCAGTGGATTCCATTCGAGAGGCAGTGTTGACTGTGTCTCCAAAAAGGCAGTACCGTGGCATGGTCAGTCCCACTACTCCAGCAACACACGACCCTGCACACGCACCACACGCGCCCATGCGTACGCGCACGCACACACACACGCGCACACACACACACGCACGCACACACACACACACACACACACACACGCACACAAACACACACACACACACACACACACACAAACCCATACACATACAAAAAGCACACAAAACAAATGCAAACACACACACACATCGTCAAACAAATTCACCAACAAAAAACAAACTACAGTTAAAAACAGACCTGGTTGCTGGAAATAATTTGGTCCAATATTCTTTTTGTACCTGAGTGGATCCCTATGCGTATCCTGACGGGCACATCGGGCATGTGGCGCATCTGGAAGCTGCCCACGGAGCTGAGGATGTTCAGGGACATGTTAGCGATCTCCGCCGCGTGCTTGTTGCCGTTCCTCTTGGGCAGACCAGACGCCACCATGTAGGCATCCCCGATAGTCTCCACCTTTAAAGATTTAACGACAACAGGGTTTGTAATGGGACTGTGGAAGAAAGTGGCGAGATCCTGTAAGAGGGCCCTCCGTACATCAAAAATAAGAGTCCCTGTCAAACGCTGTCATTGAAAAACGTTGGACTATCTCTTTATTGAAAAACGGCAAATTTGGTGCGTAAACTTTACAAGTCGTTCTTGCTGCCCTAAAAGAAACTCGCCCGCAGCCTTGAAATGTCCTTTCAGTGGATACTTTCAAGCAGAGACGTCCATTGAGTCTCGTTAAAGGCCTTTATTACATGCAGACCACTGTCAGAAGGGAACAGGGAGGAGCTTGCCTTGTAGACGTCGTGGTTACACAGCACAGCGTCAAAGAGAGTGTAGAGGTCGTTCAGCAGGTCCACCACCTCGATGGGGTCGCTGAGGGAAGAGATGGTGGTGAAGCCCACGATGTCGCTGAAGTAGATGGTGACCTGGTCAAAGTACTCCGGCTCCACCGTGGCGCCTGTCTTAAGAGCCTCCGCCACGGAACTGGAGAAAGAGAGTCAAAGTTTATGAGAAGTTGCACGATAAAACCATTCACTAAAAAGATGATGGTGATCTCTTTAAAAAATAACACTATTAGTCCAAGTTACTAGCTGTGTTCATCAATATCCTATATATTTTTACAGGTATGTTAGATGTGTAATACCCTGATGCGATAATGATAATAAGACAATGTTATAGTCTGGCCACTCACGGGGGGAGCATCTCAGACAGCAGCTTCTCCGTCCTCTGCTTCTCCACCTCTAGCTCCTCGGTCCTCTCCCGGATCAGGTCCTCCAGGTTGGAGCTGTATTGCTCCAGCATCCGCAGCATGGAGTCGATGATGTTGGTTTTCTTGCCCTTGTTGATCAGCTTGAACTGTGGGGGGTGGGACGAACGAAACTATGAAACACACTCACAATTGTCAAAATGAAAAGGAGTGGCCAGTCAGTCATTGTTCAGCTGTTTTATGAGTGGTTAATGCTTGTATCATGACAAGTGTACTTGCGAGCTGAAATATAGATACAAAATAGCCCAAAAGACCTAATAATTTCAGTACATGTGTAGCATGCTAATGTCTATGGTCAATATTTGGAAGCCATCAGTCAGTCAAGTACTTGGTTTCTGTGATGTGAGCAATCTTATAATACACATACTTTTGTGGCTACTGTGTTTTTTAGTCAACACTAATACAATGGCAGCTAAGTGGGGGCTGCCGACGAGTGCGGGCTAATGCTGCCGACCTGGTCGAAGATCTCGTCGAAGGCCGGCCTGCGATCGGGCTGCTCGCCCCAGCACTGCTTCATCAGCTGGATGCACTGCAGAGGGGCCTGGTCAGGAGCCACTGTGGGCCTGCACATGGGCGGAGGCTTCACCACCTTCCGGATGATCTCTGACAGCAGGGAGGAGAAATGTGGATAGGGAGGTGAGAAGGAGGCTGATGAAGAGAAATCACATTGCTTCATGCACCAACATATTTTAGTAGAGCAGGAAAAGTCTGTTCCATGGTGCAGCAAAACAGCATCAAAAATGTCTTAAAAGATCTCTGATCTTATGATCATAAATGAAAGGATTAATCTCTGATCAACATAAAACCAATCATTCATTTGTACATTCTAGATTTCGATATTAAATTAATAAAAAAAAGATTTAATAAGTGTGCGACGACAATTGAACATGATGCCCAGTTTTACCGGCAGGGGTCAGTCCCAGCATGCAGTAAGGGGGCCCTCGGACCACCACCTCCTGGAGTATGATGGCAAAGCTGTACACATCCCCTTTGCAGGTTGCTTTGCGAGCATTCTCAGGGTCTCGCAGGAACTCTGGAGCTGTCCAGAACAGATCTAAGAAGAAGAAATCGAGGCTGGTGACTATGGTATTCTCTCACTCTGTGTTGTTGGTATATACTGTATTACCACATTTGCATCATGAGACTGGGTAGATGTCAGAAGTACATGTTAGGTTTTACATCTTAAGTCATGTAATACTAATCATATATATCTATCTATATATATCTATATCTATATCTATATAGATATATCTATATCTATATAGATATAGATATGGATATATATAGATATGTATATTATGTGTTTCAGAGCATTGCAAACTTCTACAACAAAATAACCTTCAGGTGGCGGCTGATCTCTGGGTGCTTTCTGAGATTCTAGCAGCTCGTTAAACCCGTAGTCGGTGATCTTGAGTACAAAACGCCCGTCCACCACACAGTTACGAGACCTCAGTCTGCCGTGGGGGAAGTCCCGATGATGTAGGTACTTCATGCCCTAAAGACGTAACAAGACGTATGCTTTTTTTTTTACAAAGGGCAAGGATGCGGCAGAGTACTGTATGCAATTAGGAAAATATACATAAAGCATATAGCTCTCTAGATCAGACCAAAAACGTTTGCTTGTTGAAATTCTAATTAATTTCTTATGAGCTATAAATGGCATGCATGTATAGATGTACTATTGACAAAATGTACATTTACTGACAACCTTTAGCCCGTTTCAGGAAGCCTACCTTGATGAGGTCTAGCAACAGTGAGGACTTGAACATCCAGTCGAGCTTGACGTCCTCGTTTCTCAGCAGGTCCTGCAGACTGCCACGTGAGCAGTGCTCCGTCACCACAGCGAACAGGCCGCAGTCCGAGAAGAAACCCAGGAATGGGTTGACGTTCTCATTTCGAAGGTCTTTCATCTGTCACAGATAAGCAATGGCACGAGCATGTTACAATGTCTGCCACCAGGTTTATTTTTTATTAAGATACAGCATGCGTTATCCTGATTTACCTTAGTGAAGATCTTAGTGGAGCTCTGCTTGACTTCCTTAAAATGGCCTTCTTCAAACTTCTTTAACCACACCCAGTCCCCCTATGAGAAAGCTGTACTATTTAGTCTATGTACATTTTTTAAATCATGAAGGAAAGCAGTGGACACACTTCCACTATGGTGTAAGTACCTCATAGACAGCCACGTTGGTTGTCTCGTGTGTAGCGGTTTGCGTGCTGTTGACAGAGTGGGACAGGTCGGCACACGACTTCATGCTCTTCTCCTCTAACACACTCTTTGACCCACTGAGGTCTTCCAAGGTGATTTTCTGTTAAGATACAAGAGATAATATTTCCACAGATTCAACAACAGTAAGAGTGTGTAAATAATGTATGCAATGTATGTCACTCTAGATTCACAAATGCTGTGTCAGTTACAATTGTATGTTTTAAGATGCACATTTGATTAGAATTGAACAAAAGTATGCTGGTGACTTTTGAGAAAAGGCTCTTACTTTTCTGCTAAGCTGGGGGTTGATAAAGGTAAGATCGTCAAAAGTCAGTAGGATCCGGTTTGGTCCTTTGACCAGCTGGATCTGCTGGATCCTCCTCCTGCCAATCAAGGACATTTTCAGTTTAGAACAGTGACCGTAAAACTACTCGTACCTTCTTGTCTAAAATAATTTAAAGAATGGAATGGATGTTTGAAGTACTAATTAATCTATACTAATATTATAATCATTTTTATGGTTGTTATTATTATTATTATTATTATAAGTGTCTGTCTTGCTGTAGTCAGTCACATGGAGGTGACTGAGATTCATGTACCTTATAAATAGGCTAAGAACAATTGCAATTAGAGCCAGAATGAAGATGACAGCAAATACAGCTATGACATAGATGACCTCGACACCTGGGGAACAAAAAAACATGCAGAGAAATGGCAACATGACTGTTAATGAACAAATAAAGAGCTTGTGTTGCTCAGATACAGTGACAGTATAGGCGTTACACACTGGCACACATAAAGCACACAATCCAAATCCTTTACCCCCGGTGCAGAGAATGTTCGGGTCAAACCAGCAGCTGGAATCAGAGGCGGGAGGGGAGCCTCCTGGGTAGTGGATTGGCATTTTAGCCAAACCAACCACCTCCGTGGTCATGTCCACCAGATGGGTGAGATACAGCTGGCTTTCCAAACCATTTGAATCCAGGATGGCAAAGTTGGTCTGGCTGTCCCCAAAGCTGTCTATGCGGACCTTCTGGTTGAACCCATTGAAGGTCATGTTCCTGTTGAAGTAGGCTATGTTGGTCCCGGAGAGCCACTGGCCAGCTCTTCTGGCATTGTGAATGGATCTGGCCAGCTGGTACATACTATTGTAGATGGTCCCAAACAGGGGGTTGACCTAGAAGGCAGCAACAATGTAAACAACGATTTCCACCTCAAAAATAAAAGACTGATTTTGCATAAACAGCACAATGCAAGGTCATATTTTGCCATGTTCAGAGCTAGGGTTTCAGTTATGCACAACTGTTGTACAACCGTTGTACTAAGTGTCCACTGGACTCCTGAGCAGAGCCAAGCGAGCCATGTTTCAACACCCTCAAAGAACAGACCCCCACCTGTTGTGGCTCCACTGCTACGGTGAGCTCCTGGCTTCTCTGGGCCATGGCAAAGGCCTCGTTGAACGACATCAACTCGGAGGCCACCGTGACGGTGAGCACTGCATCGTAGGCCTGCCGAAGAATGCTGCTATTTTGCAGGGCAAAGAAGGTGGTGTTGGTGTAGGGGAGGCTGTAGAGGAGAGTGTCGTAGGGCACGAAAACATAGCTACCGCCAGTCAGGCCCATGGCGTGCGCCTTGAGGAGGAAGCTAGCCTGCTGCTCCCCACCAATCAGCACGGAGTGCATGCACATGATGATGACTGCAACAGAGACATGGGAGTATGACACTACTGGACTCGCAATGAAAAGGTGTCTCATGAAGATACGCAATTGAATGCAGGACATATTGAATTGCAGTGGTTTCTAAGTGGTAGGCCTATCACATGTTTGAATGAGTCACATACCTGCCCCAATTCAGAACAGCATAAGGGGATGTATGTTCTAGGACAAAATGGCTTCCTGGATCAGTTGGTAAGGTATTAGGCCTACAGGATGTGCTCACTAAGAGATAATTAATTTGGCCTGGGTTTGTGATAAGCTACTGTGACTACACTGATTTTAATCCACCATTACTGTATATGCATTGCATTTCAACCAGTGGATTCAGAAAATGCAGTGTAGTATATATCCTTCAGAAAAATCAACTCGCCAAACCCTTCAATGCAGGACATTACTTTGACCCCAGTTGCGTATATCAATAAAAAGTCTTTATTCGAGAAATGGCTACCTAAAAAAAACACCTCACCTTTAATTCCCACTGCTGCTTGAACTCTTCCGAGAGTCTTCTCGATCTCCGTGTCGTTTATTCCCATGGATGAAACTATTCCAACGGGAAGCCCCTTATTCCTCAGAGAGTTGGCCACTTTCCCCGCAGTATCCATCCACAAATCGTCATTAGAAGATATAATGCCAATGTTGGCCCAACCAAAACGTTTCAATATTGTAAATAATACCCGTGTGGGAGACGGCAAAGTCCTCACAAAGGTTGGGAAACTATCTTTCCGGTCAAAAATATAATTGACGCAAGCATAAGAAAACATTGCTTTATCCCAGTTTTTGCATAAAAGCGCGGCCGCATCACAGTAGCCAGGGTTGACAGGCCCAATAAAGGCATCGGCAATCTTATCATAGTAAACAAATGCAGTAAGAGCTTTGGACGTTTCGCAGGGTATATGCAGTACTGCGAAGTCCATTTTCAAGCCCATATCTAACCCGTAGTCTTCGTTTATTCTGTCCACAGCTAATTTTGCAGCTGCTGCAGGCAAGGATTTGGAATAAATCGGGTCGCAGTTCCAGGGCCCAACGATCCCCACTTTGAATATTAAACATTGGACACAACATGGAAAAGTCAGAACTCCTAGAAGGATCCATAATATAAAGTTATAAAAAGGAAGCGTTGCAAAGCTATGTCTTTTGAAAATGGGTCTCCATGGATAGTTGGAAAATTCCCATAGCACATCTCTAAAGTTCTGAGGAAGGTGTTGCATTGTCCTTCCAGAATGTCAGTTCTGTGGAATATTTGTCTTCACTATAACATTATTACCCGGATTGAAGAAAACACCTGCAAAAAATGCCAATGTGTATAAGAGCTTAAGAATTGTGCAAATCCAGACTGCTATAGACAAGGCTCTGTAACGATATTTTAACATAAAATACGAATGATTAGAAGTGGCTTTTTTGTCTTACCACTTACCATTTCTTCCATGGCCTTCTGGACTGTTTGGAAGTCCAAAGATCCAATTTTGAGAGGTCCAAAATTATTCTTGAATAATTTTCAACCCTCACCAAATCAATCCAGTCTTGATGATGGAGTCTGTCTGACTAGCCAAAAAAAGATCATAGTGTTGCTGTGTTTGAATCATTATGATTCTGTCAGTAGGGCCAGGCTGTGGCGGCGGCTTAGCCTGTCGCGTTGAGACAATTTCAGGACCCTGGAGAGCTACTTTCCAGAATTCGCACCTTGTCAAGAGTTTAGCCGTACGCCCTTAACATGGTGGCATCCACTGCCGGGTACCATGTCTCTCCAGTTATCCCAAATACATCATATATCTGTGTTTCTTCATCATCTAAAATGAAACATGGTCAACTCTAATGAAGGTACAAAAAAAATCCTCAAAATTAGATTTTCAAAAAGATGCGAATTATAGTTATAAATTATATTAAAATATAATATAATATAATATATATGTTTTTTTATAATATATTATAATTTAATATATATTTTTTGCCTACTATAGCAGGCCAGGATAACCTAACGCCCATGCAATCTGAGCTGCACACGAGTGACCCATGGTTTCAAGTAATCCATATTCGGTAAGGCACAATAGGCTGTAAGAGGATTGCAAACGTGCGTGAAACATTACATTAACACGCAATGCTTGGTCATGATAGAATTAAGGGAACTTTCCCACTTTCCCTTTCTCCGCCTAAAATAATTTGTAAAAATGTTTTATGTATTACTATACAAAGTACTGAGCACAATTTGGGGTATTTCAGCAAGTTGAAAATTGCAACGGCCTACAGGAAAGCTTATCTGAAGTGTGAGACGCATTCGTTTTTCCATGGAGACATATTGTTTCATGAGAACAACTGAACCATGCATAATTGGTCTAATGCATGTGTACTAACTCACAGTGTAAGGACCCGTTGCTTAATTGAATTTGCACACAGGTGGGCAGGGAGTAATTAGAGATAACGAAGGGCTCTCCCTGCAGGTCCCACGAGCTCTCCATTTGCGTGCGTCAGTTCTGTCTTCTTAAGTCGAGATGCCAATTTATTGCTTATGTAATCGATGCTAAAATGAAAAGCATAAAATGTTAAAAAAAGTTTAAAAAAATTATTTCAGAAATGTCGAGGTGAACTTGATCTTTTGAGATTGCTCCGTGAAGTGATGTTGAATGCATTGGTTATTTGGAAATATAATTAACAGACAAACCCCCAAACACAGCAACTGAATTCGATCTCGTCCAGCTTTTGCGGGTAGCATTATTGCGACCTATGATCTATAGCTTCTATCTGCATAAAAGGCACATAACACATAGAAAGAGCATAGAACACCTGAGGGCCTCATATTGTAATGCAACGATATAGATACATTTAATGATAGCTCTGTGCATTATCACATGTGGGCCGGCATCGTGTGTGTAAGAGAGACGTGTATGTTATAGCAGAAGTTTTAGGAAAGAGATTTCACCTTTGCTGACCCATATCCTTTATAAGCTGATAAGCCTCTTAAACGTAACACCTTGATACCTTTGTCCTGCAACCTAAATGGGAAGAAAGATAAAGGCTCAGCAGGACTGCACAATAAAACACAAGCTAATGCTTCATGCACTATTTCAAAAATTATGTTCCCGATGCAAGTAATTCACACGGTGTTGAACTATAATATAGCCTACAGGAAAAAATACCCAAACGGAGACTTTTCCCTTCCACGTCTTTGTAATATATATCACGCATCGCAAATCTTATTATATGTAAACATATTTGAATACATCATATGCAATAATTCTCAGTCTCCAATATTTACCTATTTCAAATGTATTTTGTCAGCGGGTTCAATTGACTGGTGACCTTTTTTGCACTTCCTCAAATATTATTAGTTGGGTCTGGTTCCATCTAGTGGACACCAAAGCACATACAGTCAAACGAAATCAGGAACTAATTTGCCTTCTTTGAAAGGGGATTTTGGGGAATATGAACTATATAAAAGTTGACTTGAATGTTGAAACTAGAAAGAATTATGCAGTCAGGTCTGGCTTTTGACCATCTCTGTTTACTTGTGCCAAGCCCTCCTGGTCCTGTCCTTCTATTTCTGTGGGTGTAAGGGCTGCTTTTGCCTGCAGCACTGCTTCTTTTTGACTCCATTCCCATCCTGTTGCTATTGTGGGTGCTGCTTTTCTTATAATGCTATCTCAGGATTCTGTAAGTGTAATTTCTAATCTAGATTTAGGTGCACTTACATTCCAAACCCCTTACATGGCAGCTCCAGAGCACCTTTCCCTTAGAGAGCCAGACTACTAAAACATCATGGGATGCCTAACCATTTTCTAGTAATAGCAAATTTGTCTTTTTAGCTTTTCAATTTTAGTGATTTGTATATCAAACACTGTCAGGCCACATAAGCCAGGGTATAAGTCCAAACTGTTGGCACCATATCTTTAGCTTTCATAGCAACCATAACTTCTCAGTGCTCTCTAGGCCTCTTTTCAATTATATCATTCTCTCTCTCTCTCTCTCTCTCTCTCTCTCTCTCTTTCTCCCTCTCTCTCTCTATATATATATATAGTTCTCAACCTGCTCTGAATCTTTAAGGGTAGCATTACAGGATTTTCGACCACAATAAGGATTTGGGTCCTAGAATATTTTCTCACACAATTTTCTCTTGACAACTTAATTATGCTTCTGAATTTGATTAGTTTTATTTTCATGCCAGCCCATTTCATCATTACATTTACTTAGTAGTCTTTCAGTGCAAGGAGCAGTTGTCAATATAGGCGTAACCCTAACCTTGACTTTTGCACACCAACAACCCATTTGGATGCTCGGATGGATTATCCCTTCCATTGCCAAATGAAATGCCAATGATGAGAATGTACATCTGGCCATGATTCCATGATGGCATCTCCAGACGCTGCCATGTGGTAAATTCAGGTGTATTAAAACACTGTCTCTTTGGGAATAAGCACTACAATATGGGCTGCCAAGTAAAAAAGAAGAAAAAAATTTAGCATTTTGTGTATGTTGTATGTGTATTTTCCCCAAGATTTTACTTAAATGTAGTAAGTTAATTTAAATCTTGTGTTTTTTCTGAAGTTTGATTTCCCCTATTTTCTCTAATTTCCTTTCAACTCTGAGCCGTTAAAGTCTCTGTTTTAGGTATGTGCTATTAGAATCCCAAACCTTCTTTTCAAGGGCTGATGGTCACTTCAGTTTTTGGCCACTGATGTTCCCCTTGTCCTGATGTGTTTTTTTAGGCTGATTGGGCTGTTCCACCATTTCCCCTTACCTTCCGGTGCTTGCTTTGTGTCCAGCCGCTGGCACTCATTTTAACTTGCCTGACCTCTTAAAAAGTACAGGCCAACACTGTGCTCCTGCCTCTCCCTACACCCTGTGTACGTGCCAGTAGTGCAGGCCCCTTACAGTTATTCCTTTTGCAGCCACAGGGGCAGATCTGGTGACCTTTTACCTTTGATTACATGAGTTTCTGTCCTGCTTCTCGTGCTCATAGTCGTTGCATTGCCTAGGGTCAAAACCGGGCTATCAATAAGTGAGCCATCTTTCACCCCCGCTCTTGTAGACCAGGGGTATTTTCACTTGAGTTGTCTTATTAGCTTTTGCGGGTGCACTCAGTCCACTCATTACACTGTTTAGTGAGTTGCTAGCCCATGTCTGGCCCAATGGGGTCTATTTCCTCCAGTCATCTTTCTATTCAATCTTCAACAAAGACTTTCCCTTGTTTTCAGTTGTTCTATTCAATACATTTATAATGCTACAAAATGTACAGCGTGTCACACTCAGAGATTCCTGTGGTTGATGGAAAGTAGAAGCAAGGTCAAAATGTCAGATCCTGAGTTCACATTGTACTTACAACTCTAGACAGATGTTTAAGCACAATCAAACAGAAACTCAAATACACTAGATGTTAACACAGTAAACATCAGTGTGTGCTGCACATCATACAGTGTGATGAAAGATTACAGCTAAAGGGCACTGATAAACTTTTAGGTACATTTTCAAATTGCTATAAACTGCGAAAAACATTACAACACTTTTTACAATGATAAGCTGTGTAACTTCTACACCAACAAAGGTTTGGAATGTGAACTACTGTTTTCCCCCAACAGATTCCTTATCATATTGCAGCTTTCTTATCTTAGTCACCAGCAATCCCTGGTGTGAGATTTACAATTGTGAACAATGCCAAGTTACACTTCCAGCCAAATCCCGGTGCCAAACTCTCATTTGATAATGGAACTAACCAGAGGGAGTCTGATATGATAGTAATCTATAGAATGGTGTGGAGGTAGGTTATCTGTTTGTTCAGGTAGACGTGGCCTGGATGTGTACGGGAGAGCAAAATATTTTATATGAGAACGGGAGAGTGAGATAGAGAGATGCATGAATGTGTGTGTGTGTGTGTGTGTGTGTGTGTTTAGAGTCATTGTGTGTGAGTATAATAAAAACAACTGAGCCTGTTGCAGCAGTAGAGCAGAAACTCCCAGCTAGAAGGTAGAGGCACTGGTGTTGTAGCAGCAGATGTTAATAATAATTCTCCTCCCTTCTTTATGACCCCCTCCTTGTTGCAGCTTTGTTCCAATAGCCTTGGTAAAATGTTTGTATAAATGTGGGCAAATTGAAATCTCTTTTCGTAAAAAATTGAACATTTTGGCAAAAATGTTCGTATAGGTTTGTACAAATTCAAATCTCTTTTCGTAATTTGTTTTTAAAAATTTTAGAACAATACTTTATCGTATCAGTACACTTATACTTCAGTAATACCACGAGTAGGCTTATGATTATTTCTTAAAAAGCCTGGCAGTATCAACAATACAACTAAGAATAGTAGTAGGGGCAGTTGATATATTTTTTTGTTGGTTATCCAAATCCGTAGCTATATTGTATTGATTAATTTACATTTTAAATTCATGAGCAAAAAACGAATTTCATAATTTGAGACAGAAGAACAACGGTCTTCTTTGCGATGTTGCCACTAGAGAGCGCGCCATCCAAAAGCACACATTTGACCGAAAGGGGTGGGCTGCAGCGGAAACCCACCAGGACTTTATTACACAGCAAGGGAGAAGTGTGAGATTCTCTCCGCTTGTTGTGTGATGGCCTGCGACAGACAGTAATACACGGAACGATGCAACATCAGAAATACTTGCGAAATGCTGTGGAAATCGGAGAGGTGTCGAAGTCGCGAGTTGGACTCTGGTTCGGTGAAGTAAAGCGAGTTGACCGACAGTAATCTGATTCTCCATGTTTAAGTAAGTTAAAATACTTTAAAAATCAAACTCAATTTGTACGGAAATTATTTATTTAATTATTTACCAATTAGAAACCGTCGACCCATGATTTTTGGATAAAAACGGCCGTGGTCAGATATCATATTTCACTTCGTTTTTTGAACCGCTTCTTTTCTGTTGTTTTTATTTTAAGTTGCACAATGGGTTAAAAGAAGTTTATGAAGGTCATTAAATACTTGTTTAGGTGACTAGTCATTGGCATTTTATTTTTAGTGTTTAATAACTGTCCAAAAACGTATATGCAAATAATGCATCAGAATGTGACATGTGGAGATGTGATTGACAGCAAAAAGGGGCGGGGCTTGATAAATGTGAGATATAGTTATAAAATGGTCGTTATAGTCCTGCAACTGAATGGGTACTGTTTGTGTGGTCAGGCTTTTTGTGTGCCTCTGCTTTCGAAGACCAGCCCGCATGGATTGCCACGGCTGCAAGAAATCTGATCTTCAGCGGCTCCTTATGTCATATTGCCCGCCTCTTATTTCGCTACAGCAGTTTTTTGGGGTTTATGTTGAGTAGCCATTAAGTGGATTTCTCAGTACAGGACAAATGGAGAAAAATATTGTTAGAATTGATGAATCACTCACCTCGAAAGGCAGTATAACCACGAAATGAATGGAAATAAGTTAACTATTTCTAGATGTAATTTTTCGGATCGTATTTATCAGTCACGACTGAAGAACATTTTATCAAAAGCCAACAGTCTTTGAAATACTTATGTAAGCCTTCAGTTGTCCTTCTTCCAAATGGGAGCACACTCTAGGTGTAAGGTGCACTGCTGACTGATGCAATATTTGAAATCAGTGACAGGGCAAACTCGGGTCAGGTCAAGTAAGTTTGTGTGTAAATAAATATGACAGCATGAAAACTCATTCAGTCCTCACATTTGGCAATATCATCTCTTAAGGGAAAGTGCTAATAGTTTATGATTTTTTTTTAAATATAAAAAATATAGGTGAGGGCTATATTAATTCACTGTTACATTTTCAGTTTAATGTGTATAATTGGCAAATTTTATATAATGTAATATTTTTTCTCTTATCAATAAGAATGATTATTTCTGAAACATTCTGCTTTTGCATAAAATGCCAGATGTTTAGATTATTGAGTTGCAGAGGTGAAAGTGAGATAATAGATCACTGTTTGAGGTGGAGGGGTATGTAGACCCTAGCAATAAAGTGTTCAAGGGTTACAATATCTGGTTTGAAATAATGTTTCCAGTGTTGCCAACCTCTTTACCCAGAATCCTTTTTTTTTATACGTTAAGTTAAGTTAAATACGTTAAGATGTGGTTAGGTTGCGGTTAACAGGCGATTTTCAATAATCCTCTCCGGATTTTAGGATCCCTATCAGGCATCACTGTTGAGTAATTACTGAGGTTACAATTGGTCTCATTAAGAGTCAGTGTAAACCGTTTGTGGTGTTTGTGCTGAGCATAGAGGGATGAAAAGATGAGAGGAACACTAGGTGTTGAAAGTTCACGCTGTTTAGCGACTGGGCAGATGGGTGCATGGGGCTGCGAAAACCAAATGGTGGCGAGAAGAGGACAATCAAGTACAGACAGCTTATAAACCAAGTAACAACTCGGTTTTACTGTCAGTTTCCCACGTTCTGTTGTCCACCCACAGTGGCCTGTTGTTTATAAGCTATAGGGCACTTTGAAGCTTGTTGTTACTTCAAGGGGAGACTTGTAAATGTATGGGATGGGAGCATGTTAGCCTGCCACTGATGTAATTGTTTGGGAAAGGAGATAATGAAAAGCACCTGGTGAGAGTTCAAAGTAATACCGGCGTGATATGAAAAACAGTTGCGTAACAGCAAATGGTACTTGGATTTCTTCAAGCCAAATGAAGAGTTTCATAGGTTTTGAAAGTAGTTCCATGGTCATAATGCAAATGTGAAAACAACCTACAAATCCCATTGTAGATTCCACCCAAACACCTTTAGGTGTTATTTTCAGTGTTAAGCAAACTTTTAACTATTCTTTATGTTTAGACTGAAGTAGTGCACCAAACCTATCCCGTGCAGTGTTGCAGGCAATTCATGACTTATTTACAGGAACATAGTATCGAACAAAACTTTCCAGGCTTTAAACTTGTTGTAAGTTCATGGGTCAATGGGGCTGTGACCTCTTAAACTTCATGTTGAACCTCAGGCATTACTGACTGCCCGTACCTTAGACTACAGAATCTCCAGAAAGAGGATTACGTTGCAAAAAAGGCTGACCTGGGCTGGGACATGTAAAATTCATTATTTTGCCCTATGGCAAAACATGACACAAATTAGTGATAGAGTTTGTGCTGGGTCATGCTTGGGTAGGGCTTCCACGCCGCCGCCTGTTAGTCACCTGTTATGCAACTGTTAACCTCTGCCCAATTTCCCTGTGCGTGTTTGGTCTCTAGTCATACCAAAGTAAATGGCCTGTACAGCTGCATCAGTGTCTTGAGCAGATCATTTATCCACATAACGGATTGAGGTGAGACATGCTCAGAAGTGTTCTCTCATGGGGAATGCTGTCTGCCTGTTATAATTTTCACGATGCCTTAGTTGATTTAAGTGCATTAGATTGTTGGACAATTACCAATCACACAATAATCAGTATTGATTGTGTGTTTTTAGCACTTACAACTTTTTAATATACTTATTATTTTTCTGAAATGTACAGTATTGTTTTTGTATTGTTATTATTATTGTGCTTGTTTTAAAGGTTTACGGTTTGCCTGGAAAGTTTTAAGGACATACTGTGTTTTGGTTTTGGCACCCCAAAACAAAGTCGGATAGCTCCTCTCTGGCACATGTTGTTTATTTCAACCCGGCCTGGTATAGAGGAGACATTTTCAGATTAGATATTTTAAGGACCATAAGCTCTGGTTAATGAAGAAGAAAAAAAGTGCTGTGTTCTCTTTGATCAGCGAAATGAAGACAAACCCAGTGGGACCACCAAAGAAAAGGGAGAAATTAAGGCTGCTCGCGTTGCCCTAGAAAGCTCGGTCTCTCCAACAAAGGTTTTCAAGGTGGCAGTCTGAAGGGAATAAAACTTCAACTCAGATTTAGAAGTGAATGTGGCCTGATCTTAATGTCGGATGAAGCTTAGCGATTTGCAATGGAATGTTAATTCGGGGAAGTGAGGGAAAGGTAACGAGCATGGCTTGAGAACTGATTTTAGTTTGATTTGGCTTGCAGTGTTGTACATACTAAGTTAATAACAAGTGATAAGTTAATCACAGACTCATCACATCCTTAGGAGGGAACATTTCAGTAAAGCTCCAAAAGATTTCTTTGTTCGTACCAAACAATGTGTGATCAGGTCGTTTTTGTTACTGTAAATTACAACACGTTTTTGTTTATTAAGTGTCCATGCATTTTCACCCATATAGTGCTACAATTCTTTTATTCTTTTTTTTTTTAATAAAAGTAATAAATATTGATGTTTACCCCATACATGAATGGGCTTGTTTAAAGCTTGAGTCTATGAAGCCTCTTTGGTCTATCAGTGTGTTGAGCTGCTCAGGTAATGATGCAAAGGCTGGTCTTTGCCTCCTACAAGTGTTTATTTAGGATCTCTGAATACTATAGTTAGAGCTTTTCCCTTGGAAAATAAACATGTATTAGTCACTCCGCGGTTGCTGATTTTTGTTTTTTTGTTCTCATTGATAAGCCCTGTTCCTATGAAATGTGCTCTGCAACTAAAACGAAATGGCTATTTACTACATGGTTTCATGCTCCTTCCAAGTCAGTGCGTTTACCTTTTACTTTTGTGTTTGTTTTCCCAGAGCACAATGGCGCTCCTCCTGCGTGTCAGCATGCTGCTGCTAGCGGCCATCCACTCTGGCGCCGTGAAGAACTGCCACAGCAGCTGCAACTGCGAAGTGGAGAGCTTTGGTTTGTTCGACAGTTTCAGCCTGACCAGAGTAGACTGCCATGGCGTGGTCTCTGGCACGATGCCCGTGTCCATCCCTCTGGACACCGCCTACCTGGACCTGTCTGCTAACACCATCGGCCCTCTCACTGACATCATGCTGACCGGGCCCGGCTACACCACCCTGGTGAGTCTGGATCTCAGTAACAACTGGATCAACCAGGTGAGCCCCAAAGCTCTGGCCCGGCTCCGCTACCTGGAGACTCTGGATCTGAGCCACAACAGCCTGGAGAAGTTGCCCCAAGGCTGCTTTTCAGGACTCCCGCTAGCCGAGGTGGACCTTAGTCACAACCACTTCCAGGAGTTTGACATGGACGTGTTTGCCCACAAGGTTTCCGGGGAGCTCGTCAGGGTGGATTTGTCCTACAATCAACTCACTGCGGTCTACCAAAGCAATCATATGAGCGTACTGCATCTCCAGAGCCTGATCTTGGCAGGGAACCAGTTGGCGAAGGTGCCCAAGCTCTCCTATGTTCCCCTCAGGGACCTAAACCTGGACGGGAACCCGATTGCACGCATCGAGGAGGGAGCCTTTGCCAAGCTGAAGGACCTGTTGCACCTGTCTCTCAGTGGCCTGCCGGAGCTTTCAGATATCCAGCCCCACAGCTTCGAGGGCCTGCAGAGCCTGCTAGTTCTGGACCTGTCCGACAACAAAAAGCTCAGAACGCTGAGTCCTGCTGTGTTCAGTGGACTCGTGTCCCTGCAGGAGCTCAATTTGTCCTACTCGGGCGTGACGTCTTTGCCAAAACACATGCTGAGCCACTTGCCCAGCATCAAGAGCATTACGCTTGGCCAAAACGTCCAATGCTGGAGGACTCAGAAGCAAGGGCAATTCCACCGGCAGCTGGGACAGGTCGAACATGATGAGGTGTTGACCTGTAACATTGAGGGCTTTGTGTCGTGAGGAGACCACTCCGTATTGACCACTCTTAAAAACTTGTTCGCTGCCAGAACCGTGCCTTTCTACACTTTATATGCAAACCATTGTAATGTAATTCCTGCCAAACTTGATAATTGCTTCTTTTTTTGGGGGGTGTTTTTGGACCAGCATTATGTTGAGGATGTTAGGAAGTATATTAACACTGCACAAGGCCTTCATGTCCACGCTTAAGTAACAAAAAGTTGATGGCCAAGGTTCTCCATTCTGTAGTGGTGCATGGCTATCTAACAACTTAAATGCAGAAATAGGACACATTTAGCATATTTAAGGTTTACAGAGGACTAACTAAGTCATGAAGTTATGTATACTGTAATATGCTGTATTTAAAATGGGACCTTCATGTGAATTGTTAGCATTTTTGCACCTTTTCCGATCAGATGGCTGTCGTGGCTAAAATATTATGTGATATCATATAAGACATACATGTGATTAGTTCAAGACCACTAGCATTTATTTTAGAAATTAGAAGATTCCATGACTCTGCAACCTAGCATGAGGCTTTAAGAACGTGTTTTCTTTTTTATCAACATTGTTATTTTATGACATATTGACACAACTTGACACAATATTGACACAACTACACTTTGTTCCAAACCCAAGTTAAGCCTTAACAATAACATTGAAGCATTAATTTGAGAAGGTCTCATAGAATCATTATATAGGCACACTTTGCTTTTTCTTCGCCTAAGTAGCAAGCTGTATGTGTGTGTGTGTGTGTGTGTGTGTGTGTGTGTGTGTGTGTGTCGTCCTCTATGTTCTAGCCGTCTCTGCACCCAAATGACAGACTATCTCTGTTTACCTTACCTTAGACCTGACTAAAACTTGCTCAAACCAGCTTGATTCAACATATTGCACAAATTGAGTAAACAATGCCTGGGATGTTTCTCCAGGTTTTAGATCGTAAATATCAGTGTTCAAGGACATTCATTACAAATCATGAGTTATGATAGCGATTTTTCAAACTGAAACAACATACAATTATTCGCAGATTGATAAATCTGCCAAGAGATTAACATCTGTAAAAGAAAACTTGGAATCTGCATTGGCCAAACCTGTTTTAATCAAGTTGAAACAAAGCTATTGCAACCGAGCTGCGTTCTGTAACTGTTTGTGTAAACCTGCCTTGTTGTTCATGGGGTGTGTGTGGACTCTAAGGACTATCAATTGGCCTTTAAGACTGCAGATGAGGTGATTTGAATGTTAACAGTCCGTGTAATATTTTTGTATTTGCGTGACTACTGTACATAAATGTATTCCAATCATATGTAATAAATGTATAATTCTAAAAAGCTGCTGCTAGTGTTATTGTGTAACTTTTGCAGATTTTTTCACCAATTCGACATGAATTTGTTGCCTAGATGCGTCATCAACACCAACACCCATGAGACCTCAGAGACACGCCTAGCAATTATGGCCAAATAAAGAAAAACAGACGACGTCTCGGTTTCACAATGTACCCCACCTTAGGGTGATTGTTTTGGTCAGTCTCCACGCAGTGTTTAGAATTTGCTGAAAATCTTGGCTCTTCTGGGAATTTTGTTAAACTGTTGTCTAGAGAAGATTTATAGTGCAGCGGTTTATCTTTGTGGTTTGTACTTGGTACAGTCACATGTTGATTAAGAGACCCAAAAAGCACAAGTCCATCTATTTGTACTATTCCTCTAAATAGGCTTAAAATACATTTGTTAAGCTACACAAAGTAGAGTGAGCTCATCAACGTATACATTCTCTGCTGTACCTACGGTATATCATTTTCAAATGATTTATTTTGGTTGAAGATTCAATTTGACTCAGATTGACAGAGGTGAAGAAAGACTTTATCCAGGAATGCTTTGGGAGACTGTATTGAGAGTGCGTGCTGCATTGAGAGCTCCTCAGAGACAGAGATGTTTTCAGGTCTGCCCTTCGTCTCAGTTCCTCCAGGGACTGCCAAAACACAGCCCCTTTGAAACTTCCAGAGACCCACATGCCCAAAAACAGAGCCAAGGCAGGCTGATTAATCAAAGTGTTTCAACAGATTGCATCACACAAACGAACGGTATCCTGCTCTTACATAGTGGGCTAAGATATAGAGGCAACAAAGTAGTGGCAGTTAACGGACTGATGTTGAGACTTTGAGAGGTCCTTAACTCTGAAGTGTTAGGTATGTGAGTTTGAGTGTGTGAGTCAAGAGAAACAGACAGAAAGAAAAGGTGTGCGATGTTCTAAAGTTGGGCCTTTTTGCATGCCCCCATCACTGAAGTATTTCCAGATGTATTTGCCATTTGTCCATCTCTTGGAGTGTGGTCTTTTTGAGGTCACTTTTATCAGACATCATTAAAAATACATTGAAAAAAAGAAAGTGTGAATAATGTAGCTGTTACGTAGATTTACATTCAACACTTCACACTTTGTCTCCTTTTTGTCCGGCGAATGACAGCCCTTCATTCACAAAATAGCACACACTATTAATCTTACGTTGTTTGTACGTTCACTGTAGTTTGAACGTGACACACTTGCAAATCTCTTGTTTGACAGACAATGACATCCCTGTACAATCAGTAACAGAGGGATCGTGTCCATTGTCACGACACAGAAGCCCCTACAAGTCTCACATTTGTCAGCCAAAGGGCACGGAATCAGCTGCAAATATCCGAACACCCTGCTCTATCCAAAACAAACACATGTTGTTTTTTGTTAAGCACTCAAAATTCACAATCCCCCTACAGAGTAGGCTACAGAATAAAAAATAACCCTATTTTCCAAGAAAAACGTGGGGTTTGTATGCGAAGCTAAAAGAATCAGCTGCTTCAATTACTTTATCCTGCACACTATCTTTCCGGAGAGGTCCGATTACGTTTGTCCGAGGGCTTTCCAGGTGAACACAGAGAGCTTGGTAAATAACGAGGCCCCTCTGAATGCCAGAACTCATTACACACTTCAGAACACCCTCTACGCTGGGGAGCCGGTTCCAAAGGAGAATGAACCAGTTTTTTCTTTTAACCCATGGCTTCTCTCCAGACGATGCACCGCCTTATGTACAGCAGTACACAGCGACATTGACGAGACTGTTTCATGAACAACAGACACTGTATTATAGCGTGTGCACGGTACGACACAGTGTGTGTGCGTTTATGTGCGTGTGTGTTTCAGTGTGTGAAAATTAAGTTTTTTTTCGGGGGGGGGGGGGGGGGGATTAAAAAACCCCAAAGTTTCCAAAATCAAATTCTTATGGATATAAAAACGCTTAGGTAAAAAATTAAATTTACCCAA
>JAVQIZ010143989.1:0-10225 GCA_036023535.2 Galaxias brevipinnis | reverse complement strand
CCCCCTGGGGAAACCCCCCCCCCCCCCCCCCCCCCTCACGTCCACCCACCCACTAACTTTTCTCCCTCCCCTCTGTGTGCAGTCATCTCAGACGACGACCGGGTGGAGAGTGTGTGTGACACCCTGATCATGTGCATTGTGACGGTGCTCAACCAGGGGCTTCGTAACGGAGGTGGGGTGGGGGACGTGCTCCGCAAGCCCTCCCAAAAGGTGAGTCGCCTGTGACCCCTTTCTTTAGGGATCGCTGCCTGGTCGGGGGAGGGGTGGCTGGCCTGACGTGTTTCGTTGCTGTTGTTCTCGCTCACGTAGGAGCCACTGTTTGTGGCCCGCGTGGTCTACGACCTCCTGTTCTTCTTCATCGTCATCATCATCGTGCTCAACCTCATCTTCGGCGTCATCATCGACACGTTCGCCGACCTGAGGAGCGAGAAGCAGAGGAAGGAGGAGATCCTGAAGACCACCTGCTTCATCTGTGGTGGGTACCGCCGAACGCGCTGCCACTTCTCGACATGGCGGCTTTTGATTTCCAGTTCCAGTCGTGTGGGTTTCCATCTGTCTGATTCAACATTCTCCCTCCTTGGCAGGTTTGGAGCGGGACAAGTTTGACAACAAGACGGTGTCCTTTGAGGAGCACATCAAGTCGGAACACAACATGTGGCACTACCTGTACTTCCTGGTTCTGGTCCGAGTGAAAGATCCCACCGAGTACACGGGCCCTGAGAGCTACGTGGCTCAGATGATAAAGGTCCGACACAGTACCAACATCCAGCCCAGTTAACGCCACACACTGAGCCATTTTGACTCCAATACACTATCATTTCTCTCACAATATTAACATACCGGTGTTATTATAGTTTTTAACCATGGCTGATTCCTTTAGCTTTTTCCTTGTTAACATCTGAAGATCAGCACACGTGCGCACGCACACATGCACTGAATATACTGCATAGAGTGAGTACCTACGGTATTCACTTTATATCGAGACAACAGCATCTCATCGAGTTCTGGGAAGGTGTCCAGGTCCTCAGGCAGGTCCTTTTCCGCTTTTAAGTCAGGAGGCATAGGAGGGTGAAACGGAATACACCCCGTTCTCTGCAGCAGACAATTGGAAAAAAAAAAAAAAAAAAAGCGTCTCCCTAAAAAAAACGTGCCTGAGCCAGTAGCCCTCTGCCCAGCATCCCAAACACACAGCCTCTTCCTGTCGCTCTGCGCACTAAAGCAGATCCGTGCTACGCTCAAAAGCCCCCTCCGGGACGTCTAACACCGACCATAGTAATTAAAAGTGTCTGTATGATAATCAATGCAGCAACATGCCGGGTAAAGAGTCGCCGCGTCATTGCACGGAGAGGCAGAGTTTAGCTGGGAGAAATGTTACCTGGAGGTTAATAGATTCAAGCCTAGCCGAGCAGCCGAGCAGCGCTTGTGGGTTTTAGTCATTAACACCTGAGCTAAACAGGGATCTGGGGTTGACTGTTTTAACAAGCAGTATTTGCATTACAAATACCAGGACGACAGCGTCTAATTGAGATGGATCAGCATCCTTGGCTCTTAGAACAGTTTGGTCCTGGGCCCGTCAGAGTTGCCGTTAAAAAAGAAGAAAGCCAGCCGCTCTCAAAGCGATATGCGATGTAACACCTACAGAGCGGGCTTTGCTTACCGGACGCTGCAGCATGTTTTCAAAAAGGGTTTTAGAACAAAACAGAACGTGTCTGTTTTCCAGGTTGTGAGTCAAGTAGAGAGGCTTTTTTTTTTTTTGGCGGGTCCAGAGAGAAACTATGGTGTTTGTGTAGGCCTCAGCATGCTCCACCTGCCCTCGCCTGCTCCTCCTTAATGCAGAAGCTGGAGCGGGGAGCAGGGAGCGAGGGGTAGAGTGTGGGCTGGATCAGGGAGGTGCAGTGGGGGCTAGGAAGGCTTTGCGGTCCGGACTGCTTCTTCTACAGCGGCGGACCGTCCAGCTGTCTTCACACGCAGGAGTGGACTAATTAAGGCTGAGCCCTAGCTTCCCTGTCTGCTGGCCGAGCTGGGGAACCTGTTGACCCGACACACACACACACACACACACACAGAGTGCAAACACACAGGATCCTGTTTTTTATAGACGACTTCATATTACTTTATTTATCCTAAGGGAAGGTTCTGTGTTACAGCAGACACAGTGTGTGTGTGTGTATATATATATATACAGACACAAGACCATCCAGCTGCTACTATTCCAAGAGGACAGTGGAGGGACAGACACTATGGAATGGCTGCCGTACATGTAGATATGCTGACTTAAGAAACATTTGCAGTGGTCTCTTTTAATTTTTTTTCAGAGCAGTATACGTGTATTGTCCAAGTAGTGTCCGTTTGATAGAAGCAGCTTGATCCCTTTGAACGCTGAAGTCAAGCTGACTGAGTTCACAAGGGTCAAACCCTCCCCTGCAGTACGGGGACTTTTTTTTTTTTGGCAGGATAGACCTCAGATAGCATTTCTTCGAGCAGCACAGTTGAACCAGTGTATTGCTGTGTGTGAACCTCCTCTCATTTGCCCTGATGATATATAGACAGGGTGAGACATTGTCCATTATGGTGAGGGGTTTGGCAGGTGAAGCTTTCGCTTCACCACCGTCTCCAGACCGTCCATGCTAGCTAGCTCCAGTGACAGAGCCTGCCCTCCTGCTCGGCCTGTTGGGTCGGTCGGTTTCACCAGCGCTGGTGCCACTTCCCCAACACACAGCCACATAGCAGATAGCACCTGCTACCACAGACTGGTAGAACCTTTTCAGTTATGTCCTACATACTTCTCAGGAAGTGCTATGTTTTCTAGTTTTGCTCACTCTTTTTTTGTGTCTTTTTTTTTGTTCAAATTTTTTTCTTCAGCTTTTCATGGTTGCGTTGGTGTGCGCACGTGTGCGTGTGTGAGTGTGTGCATGTCACACGATGGCAGCTACCTCGGGGGTTCTCAGGTACCGCAGCAGCCACCACTGTGCTGTTATGTAACGCGTCTCCAATGGCCCACTAATGGATCGGCCCCTCCTGCCTGGCACGTGCTGCCCTCCCTGTCCCTTTTTTTCCCCTCTCCCTCCATTTCTCACTCTCTCTCTCTTTCGCTCTCACTCTGTCTGCTGCTCTTCTCTCTCTCTCTCTCTCTTGTGCTTGCTCTCTCACTCTCTCTCTCTCTGTCTGCTTCTCTCTCTCTCTCTCTCTCCCGCTCTCTCTCACTCATGCACACTCACTGAGCCATTAACACACAGCGAGACGTTCATCCCCTTAGCAACACGGCCGTCACGCGTTGTCAGCGGCAACAAGGGAAGGGGAAATAAAGGAGGAGCCTCTGAACTGGTGATCTCCATGAGAGGCCAGAGGTCATTTGTACTCGCAGACACACCTCAACACCCCCCAGCCCCCCCCCCATTTCTCCATCGCCTCCTCTTTGTTTTTTCAAGTGTCGGTCGCCTTTCACCTGAGCGACTCCTACAGCAGAGGTGCATCCTGTTTGGCACGGGGTGTGTGTGTGTGTGCCTGTGTGTGCCTGTCTGTGTCTGTGTGTGCGTGCGTGCCTCAGCGCTCCTTTCCATACGACTGGCGTTCCTGAAGAACAGAGTGTGAGACGCGGTGTTCTGATAAGGTCACATCATATGTAACGAGAGCTCGTTGTTCTGATAAGGTCACATCATATGTAACGAGATCCCGGGTCTCGTCAGGTGACGGCTGTGTGTTCAGTTCAGCGCCAGCCCTTTTAACACACTCCTCTGTTGATATACAGTAGCCACACCTAACCCCTGTGTGCGTATGCGCGTGCGAGAGCGTGATCTTGGTGACAGTCAGCTGATGGGTGTGCCTCGTCTCACCTGCAGTCCTTAGGTGGCCGTGCTGTGTGTCTGTTTGTTACCCAATCTTTTACGTGGGTTTAATATTACGTGGGGTTGTACATTACAAGGTTCCCAGAACTAGTGAACCTGTTGCTCAGCTCGTTCCCATCCCAGAGCCTAATCTGCTTCCTAGAAAGGGCTTGGATATCAGGTTCTGTGTACACGCAGCACACACATAAAGCACCTTTTTTTTTTACGGGGGACAAAAGCAAACGTGCACCTGATGTGTATTTAACGTCTGACTGTGCTTGGTGTGCGTGTGTGCGTGCGTGCGTGCGTGCGTGCGTGTATGACTCTTGCTTGTAGCCCGGGCGCCTTGCTGTGGCGAGCGCTGCTGCAGTGTACCGTTGAAAGTCTGTACGTGGTGTGACGTGCCGGTGGTATGGCGACGGGGAGCAGAGTTGGAGAGGCACATGAGCCAGTAAAATCATGCTCACTGAGGTGTTTCAGAAAGGCTCATTGAAGCAGCGTCGAACTCCTGACACACACTCACACAGTATTGTACATAACAAAGCTTTTTTTTTTTTTTTTGTCTGGCCCTGTGCTGGCTGAGTTTAAAAGGGATGTTTGAGGCTCTGGTCAGCTGAGTCAATTAGGTTTTTGAAAGATGGGTTTTGTCAAATCACAGACAAACCTTAATGACAATATTGGCCCTGATAGTTGTCATTAGCTTTTAACACATTATGCCACTCATTATAAGCTCAGAACTAAACGATGCAGTTAACTGTTTTCTAGTGGGCGTTTTGGTCAAAGAGTACATTGTACCCATCTTGTAAACGTCTCTCAATTACTCTAAACTGAATTTTTGAGCCGGTGTAATCCATCCGTCATAGCTGACTCTGTAGAATGTCGATCAGATGCACTTTGCCATTGCGGCTAATCTGTCTTTGTCTGTGACTTACAACACACAGAGGGCCCGCTGTCTTTGGTGTGTTGTGAGAAAGGAGACTGTTGTTTTTGGCCCCCTTGAGGGCGCGTCTGAATCGGCCCATCATGGTGCTCCAAGGCCCGTATAACTCTTGGCCTGTCTGAATTGAACCTCTCGAGGTCAGGGCCGGTCTGTTTGAATGTCGTCATCTGGCCCTTTGGATGTCCTCATCTCACCGACTTGAAGAAAGGGCCCGACTTTCCCTCCCACGGTAACTACCTTAGCCCAGGCGTTTAATCGATGAAAGTAACTTTTTTATTATTTTTTATTTTCTATCTATTCTCGTCGCCACCTCTCCCTCAACCCATTATCCCCCCTCCTCCTCCCTGTCCTATCCTTTTTATCTCGCATAAGCGGAAGAGGTGGATAATGCTAGCCTGCTCCGTCTGTACCTTTTGTGTTGCAAGCCATGTCCCAGCCCTTTCAGCACCTCCACAGGCATTTTACCAGCGGAACTGGCAACAGGATATTACATAAGATCAGCTGACGGCCATCCGTTTCACTGACCTTATCCGTTTCACTGACGCGCCAACACACTCTCTGATAAACACACGGACACGCCCACGCGGGTGTGCACAACAGTAGACACATGCATGTGACACACACGCAAAAGCGTGCACACGCTTCAGTCCTTTACATAACGCATTAGCGTGCGACTGGCCATTTCATCCTGATTTTACTGTGACTACTTGAGACAAAATGCCCTCTTGTTGTTTAACACACACACACACACACACACACACACACACACACCTATTTCCCAAAGGTATTGTTGATTGTTTGTGATTATGACAATGAGTCATCTAGACATCAGCGTTGCGTTCGTGGAGTGGGTGTGAGTTCATCGGAGGGCCGGTTGCTGTTTCATGTTCCTTAGCTGTTTACTGTTAACTTCAGTATTCAGCGAGGATAGCTCCTTCTGAAGCTCTCACATGCTGCTAAACGCTGACCTTGGGGAAGTTCCCACTGAGGAGCTGACGAAAACTCTACACCTCAGCCTAGCTCTTTTTTAATCTTTAGTCTGTCTGTCTGTCTTTTTTAAACCATTGCCTTATCAGCTTCATATCTCTTACATAACTGTAATACCTATATACCGTTCACCTCTCCTCATTTCTCTCTCTCTCTCTCTCTCTCGATCTCTCTCTCCGCCCCATCTGTCCGTCTCCAGGAGAAGAACCTGGACTGGTTCCCCCGCATGCGGGCCATCTCCCTGGTGAGCAGCGAGGGGGACAGCGAGCAGAACGAGATGCGCTCCCTGCAGGACAAGCTGGACAGCACCGTGAACCTGGTGGCACAGCTCTCTGGACAGCTGTACGAGCTCAAGGAGCAGGTAGGCCTTCGCTCTGCTTCAATCCGTCGTCTGCTTTTAGCTTTGGATATCTTTTCTTTTCCTCCGCCCCCCACCCTCCGTTCTCTGTGGAACGGATCACATGCTAGAGCGTTTGACCTCAGATCCCCTCCGGTTGCCAATCAACCAGAGAAGCCATACCTTTAGCCTCTGACGCTTCGTTGTTTGACTGCGGCCGCGTCCACATGCACGCGTGGTGGCATAAAGAGGGGGGGGGGGGTGTAAGGTGGGTTAGGTGACCTCAACCACAGTCAGTCCCGTCCGTTAGCATGTGCGTGGGGATGAACGTCAGTGTGCAGTCAGACCACCGAGCCTGAGAGAGAGAGAGAGAGGGAGGGAGGGAGAGAGAGAGAGAGAGAGAGAGAGAGAGAGAGAGAGAGAGAGAGGGAGAGAGAGCCGTGGGCGGTGAGGATGACTAGTCGTGCTGCCGCAGTGTGACCCATCCCTCCTATCACCTGCCTCCCCTGCATGTGATCCCAGTCACAGGCCTCTCCTTGTTCCTGCTCCCATCTCCCCAGATGTGTGAAAAACAACCCGAGACGGTCGGCCCGTCGACCGAGAAAGCCCGCGCGCTCAGAACCTCCCCTCTGTTGTCTGCTGTAGGCCGGCTGTTGCGTAACGCCCTGCTCCTATTCCTAGGGAGCCGGGTCTGGGTCCGTGTCTTTGAGGCGGCAGTCACAGGTTCAGGGTGGTGGGAGGTTTATGGTCTTGTTTTCCGTACCTGTTTTTTTTGTGTCATCCGCCTTAGAGCAGCCACTCCTCCAGACCACGAGGCTTCGGCTTGAACGTGAAACATCGCCGTGCCTTTTTGTTACCATGGACGAGTCAGTGTGTGAATTATACAAATGATATAGTGGTTACACCTTTCTCAGCTTTTTTAAACTAAAAAGCTGATCGATTTTTAATGCTTGGTCATGTTTTGTTTCAGCCGTCAGGGCATTTCCATTAAGGCTGGGTTCCTTTTCAGAATTGTTTATCTATTTACAGCTTAACAAGAACGTAATGTATATGTATATAAATATCTTATGGTTAACTCTGGCTATAATTTCTAAACTGGTGTTGTTTTGTGTTGTGGTGTGCTGGATGCAGTGTTCAGCATGGCTGCCTTGTTAAGTAGCTCCTCTCTCAGCGATCACTGTGTCCTCATTAGATCCCTTGCCAACCTCAGCACCTCGCGCCACTGGATCAGGGTGCGTGTGCGTGTGCGTGTGCGTGTGCGTGTGTGTGTGTGTGGGACAAAGGGTGCATGCAAAGGACACCCGACTCCATGCATGTGTGAAAGCCGCCACACAAACATGTCCGTGCAGGACGTGCGTTACAAATGCATCGCGTCCCTTTAGGCGGAGCCGACATGGTACATAGCATGTATAACAATGGCGGCGCTCTGTGTTGACGCTGGCTGTATTTTTCTCTTGGTGAAATCCTGCAGATGACGGAGCAGAGGAAGAACAAGCAGAGACTGGGCTTCCTGGGGCCTCAGCAGTCCAACCACCATGTCTCTTCTGCACACTGAGACACAGGACCTCAGGGCCCCTGTCCCCACTCCATCCCCTCTGCACGCTGACGGGGCCCCAGGCACAAGACCCACACCATCTCAGCACACTGAAGGGGCCCGAGGCACACAGACACAGGACAGCAGGGCCCCCTTCCCACCACTAGAGGCTCACAGCAGCACACTCTAACACACACACACTAACACACACACGCACACACAAATATTTAATGGAGCCAGTAGCCACTGCCCCCCGCCAAACAAAACTGTTTAAAGAAGTGCCTTGTCTCCAACACAAACTATGCCTTATCAGCAGGAATCCTTGCCAGGACACTAGCATGATGCCATACTTTTGGTGTGCTTCTGACCATGCCTTTGGACACAAGCTGTACGTGCCATGCACCTCGTAGGACCCCTGTCAAAGTGTTAGACTTAACCTTGTGAATGGATTGTTAGGCAAGACACGCACATGTGCCAAAGTAGTGTTAGACGGTCGGTCTGAAGGCAGGGCGCCGTGCACAGGTAGCGGCTTCGTACTCGGACAACCCTGCGGTCCCTCCGTGGCCCAGCTCGCTGTATCCACAGTGCTCCCTGTTAGTGTGTGAGGAGGCTGGGCTTGGCTGCTTACAGGTCAGGTGGGAGCTCCACTCTGAGAAGAACGAATCGTGTTCCTTTATTACTGATTTAGCCTCTGGGGAGCGTGCGTAAAAGGTGGTTTAACAAGCCTTTCACACTGAGGCTTTTAGATTCACAGTGGTTTTAATGCACGCCGTCAACTGGGGAACTAGGATATTAGTATTTTATATCGAAACATAAACAGAAGCTAGATTTTCGTCTTCGTGCCTTAGAATTAAACGCATAACCAGTTCCGACGTTGAAATAACAAAACATAATTGACACAAAGTCAATTCTTAATTTTCTGCACTTTGTTTTTTTTGTTTTTTTTTTAAGAAAAACATATTGAAACTGGAGACATTGATTTTTCAGGAACAATATTATGAGTGTGCGGCATCATAATGTAATCACTGCACCATTTAACGTGCCTTTCCACAGATGTTGTACATATCATATTAATAACTGAAATGTATGTATTAAGATGATCTCTTGGGAATTTACTTGAAAGGCTGTACATGTCTAAATCCTATTTTTTTTTTGGTACAGAACAGAACGAGGAGAGGACTTCATGTTTATGCTGTGTGTTTTTACTGTGGGCTCTTTAGCCACAATAATATAAATAATAGATCAGACAGTCATGTTATACTGTTAATTATTTCTACTCACATTGTCTTCATTGTCATTTTTCTGTTCGGAAAAAAAAGGGCCAGTGTTTTGTTTACATTGGACATCTTTTAAGATGTGTTTTCATCTCATTAAAGTGTATGGGAGACCTCTTTGCAAAATCACGTGACAGTTTATGATAGTACTACATGCACTCGGGGTTAAAGGCCCTTGATAGTTTCTATATAAAGACATTGTGTTTTATGTTGTCAAATTGCATATTGTAATAATAAATAACATGATAAAACTCAAATACCCTATCCTAATTTTGAGTCAGTAATGGTTGATGTGTATTGACATTCCTCATCAGTTTCAATGATTGTGCCGTCTACGCCCAGCCACTCATCTCCATCTGCCTGCTGTAATCATCACCCTTGCCCTACATCACCAAGTCACGTTCCCATAAACACACCCACAACTTTGTCCGGTGGCGTGCACACACAAACTCGCGCGCACACACAAGTGACATTTACTCGCAAAAAGCTAACTGTGGAGGACCAGGGGGTCTGGGACAGAGGATCAGACAGTATAGGCTGAGCCTTTGGCGGGAGACGGCCTCACATACCTCATCACAAAACGGGGTTGGGGTCATCTGATAGCTCCCTGATACGTGATGTCGTAGTGTTGTAAAAATAAATCACATCTATGTAGGTACCCATTGTATGTTAGAGGTGTCTATGGGTTCCATTTTCACCTTAGGCCATAAGGTCGGATGCTGAAGAGTAACAGATGTTATGGGGTCTTTCCTTTGCGCCAACTTTTAACCACTGTATATACCTAATCTGTAGCACAGGTCAGTGGCGGTTCATTTCGCGAAAACGCACAGAGGTCTGCCGCAGACTTTTGGCTTCCTCGTAATTAATCTCCTCTCCCGTTCTTTTTAATTGGATAGGACGGCGCTTCTGTCAATGAACTCATTCAGACGTATGCGATCAAGTGATTCAGTTTTTGTTGCCCTGGGATTCTCGTGGAGACAAATTGGGCTTGATACGAATTAGTCAAGGTTTTGGTTTTGGAGGAATCCGTTTGCATTGAGAGTCCCCGCACGTGTGACACAATGAATGAATGGATGAATGGATGGAAGCCTTTCGGGTTTTCGGTTTCCAAGATACTTATTTTACAGTCCCGTGATGGTTTGCCCCCCGATGGATCTAAATGCAGAACACCCAGCCCCCTTCAGACGGTTGTTTACGCTGGGGGGCTGAATTCGCTCACGTCGCCAGTGACAGCGGTTAAAATTAGACGCATGCAGGGTCATAATAGCACGCAGCTGTCACTGCGTAGGCAGGAAGGGGGGAAAGTCCAGCATTACTGCAATGTTCTCC
>JAVQIZ010143981.1:0-60137 GCA_036023535.2 Galaxias brevipinnis | reverse complement strand
TCTCCCTGCAGCTTCCTTTTTGTGTGTGTGTGTGTGTGTGTGTGTGTGTGTGTGTGTTTGTGTGTGTGTGTGTGTGTGTGTGTGTGTGTGTTTGCACATTCATTCATGGTTACGTGGTGCTCCAGCGCTTTGCATACTGAGAGAGTTAGCTGTCCCACTCTTCTAAAAAGAAAAGGAGGGGTCCCTATGTTCCTCCAGTTCCTTTTGTTTACTACGGATAACAACAGTATTGTTTTCAAAGTATAATAAAATGTCCACAGGAGTCAAGATAGTACAGTTTTCGTTCAAAGTTTTCTTTGAAGGAAATAATACCCAAGTTTGGACTTTTCATTTGGCTGTATCCTATTTTATATAACCTCCTTTTCAGACAATATTCTTTTGTTGACGCAATTGGCTGGGTGGGCCAACAGTGGGGCCAAGTTCCCTTGCTTTTTTCCCCACTAGTTACTTTGATCCCCTCGCTCTGTCTTTCAGCTTTGCGGGAAGGAGTTCAACAGGATGCATAACCTATTGGGTCACATGCACCTACACTCAGACAGCAAGCCCTTCAAATGTCTCTACTGCCCCAGCAAGTTCACTCTGAAAGGAAACCTCACTCGCCACATGAAGGTCAAGCATGGCATCATGGACCAAGGACTGAACGCAAGAGGTAGGGGTACATACTGCACGCATTCCAAGATGCATCCCCTTCTTGTCCTTTTTCTGATTACATTTGGATAGGTTAAACCTGGGTACAATACACATTGGGGAAAATAGCCCTTGTTGCACACGTATAATCCAGCTGACCGTAACGCATTTTCTTTCTGAACCCAGTGTTCAGGCGAAGGGGACGCTTCTGCATTGGGAGCCCTATGGGTCTGCTGACCCGCTTTAGCCAGGAGGAACCCTTTGACCTTTCCCAGAAGACCCCAGCCAGGCCTAGCCTGCGTCTCTCCCAGTCGGATGGGGAGAGTGTGCCGGGAAGCTCCTGCCAGGATGAGGATGAGGAGGAGAGCCTTTACAGGCGGAGCCAGTACAGCCCGGAGGTGTACCACCATGGACCAGCAGGCCAATATACAGAAGACATGGAGGAAGAAGGGCACGGCTATTCACCTGATCTGAAGGCCGGCCAGACAGACCCGCCAGAAGAACAGGTGTATCCACACGAGACAGGTGATCCGGTGTATGACACAAAGTCAAAGGACCACAAGGATCCCTCTGAGGACTCTTTCCAGGGAAGCCTTCCAAGGCCAGGAGATACCCCAGAGCAGGCGTATGACTCTGATGTAGAGCTAGCTAACCAGGAGGGCCACAGAGAGAACGGTAGACAAGGGTCTGACAGTGAGTCAGATCCAAGAGACCAGGGCCTCTGCCAAGACCACCAATCCAAGCGAGTGGATATGTCGGGTTCCCCTGAGTCAGATGACAGCGATTTAGATGAGAGGGAAAGCAGGGTAGGTCATGGTAGGTCAGAGGGCACACAGTAGCAGCCCACACTCAGGGGATCTCGTGTGTAATATTAAACTCCAGAGAAAGAAGCAAAAGGATATGAGGACTGGCGACTGCTAAAAAGAGAAGCATGAAAGATACAGTAGCTTCACATTGACTCAGAACCCTAGCTTTTAGTCTTCATGTGTTTCTATGTTGTTTTTTAGTACTATATCGGTGACATATTCAATGGGTATAAACAAGTACATTTGAATGTGTACATGCTGTAAATAAGATAGTAAAGCAATATTTTTATTATGTCTAATACTTCAAGTCATAAAATATCAATCTTAAACGATTTGCATGATTTACAACTATAGGTTCTTGTTATTATTACTTTAGTTCTCTGCTAATTCAACAGGGTGTTTTTTGTCTGGATTGTTATTTTGTTGTTGTTTGACTATTAGAAATAATATCAATCTAATTCTGAATCTGATGTTTACTGAAACAAATGTTTTAATCTGTAAATCTATTTATGAAATAAACTGTGATTTCAATACACAAAGGTTCTTGTTGACTATTTTCACCTTTATTAAATACTGTATATTATTATCTGGAAGCGTTTTACTATATCCTTGCCTATATTTAGTATTCATCTGCCATTTTAAACTCGCAATCAAGCCATATTAAGTCTGGGATCATTGCTGTGTATTTCAAACAGATGGAGCTTCTTTGTGAACAAGAATCTTTTGCCTCTCTTTCAAACAAGAGGAAGCAGAAGAGAAAACATCTCAACCCTTCTCTCTTTCAGGTGGTGCTCAAATAAACTCACATGACCCAGTGGGTGTCCAAGACAAAGACCTCCAGAAGAAAGAAAAGATTGTTGATTTTAGAAACACAGTTGAAAGGAGAAAAAGAAGGAGTGTCACAGTATGGGCAAACAGTGTCAGATTCTTCATTGTATTACTGTTGAGCATGTTCTCATACTGTAGATTCCATGTTACTTCATAGCATGCATAAAACTAAAATAATTATAATTCTACCTTATATTCAACTACAAATAGTTAAGCTTAAGCAACTGGAATAGATGCTGGGGATATTGTGATGTACAGTTTTAAGTAAATCTTTAGACATGAACTCTTATTTCTAACAGGAGAGATGACCATATCCTAAGGACGAAACTGTGACTAGTTTTAGGAAGTCCTCACATCCTCCTCTTCTTTCCTCTGCTCACCTAGACACTTCAGTCCCAAACATGAAGCATCTGAAACAGACAGAAAAACACAGAAGATAGAAAAGTACAGTCTCAGTTTCAGATCTAGCCTCATCATGCAACTTGACTTGAGCACAAGTGTAATCACAGTACAAAAGCACATAGTTCAGATCTGCGTGTCACTCATTAGTCATGATGAGGGTCATTGTATAACTGTTGCCTTCGGATACAGATGACTTGAGATCAAATATGCATATTTGCACATCATAGTTATGATGTAATTGCAAATATGCAAGTTCACTGTCAACATACTTAGTACACATAGCAGCATGAAATAAACATTACAGACCTTTGCATAGTCAGATTTACAAACGCAGAAGCACAGACACACATACAAATCTATGCGCGTGCGCACACACACACACACACACACACACACACACACACACACACACACACACTCACACACTGGTTGATGGGAAAGGGTGTAATGTGGTTACCAAAGGGTTTCTGAGACTCTGAATTATGAGTTTGTGCAGGTTCTGCCTTGTCCCTTCCTCATTCAGAGGGGGACTTTCTCTGTGGGAAGAAGTAATTGGCTGCTAGCAACAACATGAGAAAGTTAATCAGTATACCAAATCTCTGCAAGCATATCCCTGTACACTATACTGTCCTTTATACAGACCAGTCCAGAACAGGCCTTTCAGCAGTAAGTGTAACAACATATCCTTGAACGTAAATATGTTATGTAGTTGACGCGTGTTCCATCTTTGATCTGTAGATCTATTGCATGGCAATTATACTCCAGCAAAAGATAAATTAGCATGCTGTTCTGGGGATAACGTGTTCTGTTAGTTGAATAAACACATTTCATTTTTCAAACACAGTCTCTTCCTGTTCCATATTCAGGGTAAATGATGCTATTTGCTTTTCTTCTTTCAAAGCAAGTATTGTTGCTGGCCCTCTTGCAAAAAAATCCAAATTATGCTTTTGCATTGGTATTATAATGCTAAAATTAAATTAATAGGGTCTTGGCCTGCTAGGAAAATACAGATTTGTATTTCAATACCATACCTTCACAGATTATCCTGCTCATGTAAATAACCACACTGGCACTGCTGTGGTGTGAGAGAATGACATTACAAGGGCAATAGAACATCGATTACAGACTCTGCTTAGTGTAGTTTACCTGAATCATTCTCCAGCATAGTAAGTCAAACGATAAACTGAAAAGGAAGAGTCTAGATACATCGAGATGTGTCTATCACTATTGGACAGTTTATGTAGACTATGCAGCTCTAACGTTGTGGCTAAAATGGGAACTTCCTTTGTGTTCTCTTTGGTACGGATTCTCAGGTAGGACTTCCTGTTTTGGTGGCCAGTGAAAAAAAAGCAGGGGGTGCTAAAATTCGTCCCTCTTTTGTTTGACAAAACAGACCCACCCTGGACACCACCTTTTACCTCTTCTTGACTTTGTTCAAGGAGTTTACGTGAACACAGTTCAGGAGCAGCCCTAAGGGCAACCTAAACTAACAAAACCATTAGTTCAATTACATATATGAAAAAGCAGTAGTTCCACACAGCACTGATAAAATGCACTCTTGAATTGTAAAAGGACCTATTCAGAACCTGAAAACATTCAGATCTATCTGGGCCTAATTGAAAAGTGCAACTTTGCTATTCTCATTTAAAATGTCTTATGTATATTACAACAGTATTGAACACACGGTTATGTACTGATGTCCAGTTATAGCCAGTAGTTGTGTGTGTGTGTGTGTGTGTGTGTGTGTGTGTGTGCGTGTGCGTGTGCGTGTGCGTGTGCGTGTGCGTGTGTGTGTTTGTGTGTATTCAAACAATATTACTGCAAATTTGTAAAGTGAAGAAGAAAAAACATTTTAATTGTTGTGAGGTCACCATCGACAATTTAAGTTGACATAGGCCTATTGTTTCCTTATATGCAGCATTATGGACTTACAAATGAGAATATACTGAGCTCTAGAACTGCATAATATTATGCCAATTTCAACATTAGTGGTAAAACGGCTAATCGTTTTGGAATAGTTTATTTTCTACTTTCGCGGACACGATGTGATCAACCTAAGGCAGGTCTAATAATTGCCCCATCAATGTAAATTTCCTTGCCTCAACAGCTCCGTCTGCCGACTACACTGTACATCATACAGATACAGTGAAGGAACAGCTGAATTCAGTTGTAGATTTAAAGGCACACCAAATATTTATGTGCTGCCACTGACGGAAATTATGGACACTGTGTCCTACAACAGCAGTTGTACCATATGTTGCAAGCATGCCCAATGCCAAGGATAAAAAAAATAAATTCATATTGGAGTTGGACCATACCAGTGAGACATAGGGGTTTTGCCCAATCCAGCTGCGATTTTCGCCAAATTACAAACACAGAGTAAAGGTATATAATAACCTAAAAGTATTTATATTTTAAGCATTAGGACAATACGTTTTTACCTAAACTTCGTGAGTGCAAATGTCGTGCAAATCAGATATTAAGCAGATCATGTCTATTATCATTGCGGCTCCATGCCCTGTGATTCTGCTAAAGTAGTATCGTCCTAAAGATGGCAGCCTCCTTGTTGCAACGCTGTTTGACAGTAGCTGTCAAAGTTAAACGTATTAGTCCAAGTTTTACAGGTAATCAATCGACTTACATTTCTTGAAACGAAATATATTAACTGTTTTGTCGTCCAGTTAATAATACATATTTATATAGTAAATTAATAAATTTTTAAGGTCTATTTTTACCTAACCGACAGATCTTTATATCGTTAGCCAGCCTTTGCTAACACTGATATGATGTCGTTCCTTTACAGTCAGAAGATGTTTGCTTTCAGCTGCATACACAGACACCAAGCCTTGGGAGGCACGAGAAAAGGATCCTCAAAACCTAGGTAACGTTAGCTAATTTGTTTGAAGTTTATTTTGTAAGCAGCTAGCCGTTTTGTCAGCTAATACACAGGGGGACAAAACAAATGCATGAAATCAACACTAGAGAGCACTGTCTCATAGTTGTGTGCTTTAATATTTGTCCACAACAATATGTGACACTTTTTGATTGTCTGTCACCCCACAGCGTTGTTGGCTGTCTCTATGGACAGAACTTATGACCGAAATTTCCCTGTCAGTTCTTTGACAATTTCACGGGTAAGCTTAGGACACAGTTATGCAAGTCAACCAAATAAAGTTATTATCCAATATCCTGTCTTAAATAATTTTATATAAAAAAAATTCAACCGATTAACCAGCAACAGTCATGTTTTAATTTGGTTATTATTTCTTATAGTTTGTTGACAACATATCATCGAGAGAGGAGATTGATCAAGCAGAGTATTACCTTTACAAGTAAGTCACAAACTCAAATTAAATGGACTTTCACTTCTTCTATGTGTGCAATTTACCCTGAAATCCTGCTCTCAAAGGTTATGTTCAGTCACATGCATGCGTCTTTGTTCTAGGCTGCTGTGGGACACGGGACCTTTCCTGCTTACCCCTTGCTTTGGAATCTGTAGACTAGCCTCTGTAGTATGATTACAGTACTTATTCTTTTGAAACTCACCATCTGATCCTGGGTGGCATAAACAGTACTCCATAACCTTTCAAAATGACCAACTTTTGTTTGCTCTTCGTGCAGCGTGCATTCACTGGTGTTCAAAGAATATGTCACCTAATGTTCCTTGTCCATCTTGTAGGTTTCGCCACAGTCCAAACTGCTGGTACCTCAGAGACTGGACTATCCACAGCTGGGTGAGACAGTGCCTCAAATATGGAGCCAGGGATAAGGCAATGCACACACTCCAGAACAAGGTACAAAATACACACAACACACTCAGAATGTCAGGTTGAGTTGTTCCATTTATCTTTGGTAAACTTTCTGGGAAATAAAAAAATGTTCACAACCAAATGTATTATACATAAACGTGTGAGGGGTCCTGTTTTATGTCCAGGTTCAGTATGGAATATTTCCAGATGACTTCACCTTCAATTTGCTAATTGATTCCTTTATTAAAGATGAGGATTTTAAAGGTAAGTCCAAACACCGGCGCACAATGCTTATTTGTAAGAAACTCCTCAAGAATCAAGGCTCTCCTCAAGGTCAATAGAATGTTTTGTCTTTTTTTTTTAGGTGCGTGCTCTGTAGTGGAGGAGGTGATGCTGCAGGAATCTGTCGACCTCCTCTCCACACAGGTCCTGTCCCTGTGGGCTTTAAGTAGTTACCTAGCCACCAAAGCAGGGCTCACGGTAAGTGAAGCTCCGCTCAGGGCTTTATAGATGCATAGTGTTAATCTTAAAATGCCAGGTCACATACTCATAGTTTTTGTATAAATTATGTTAACCAGGAACTCTGATATTACGCAATGATCGGACGAATACATTCAAATACTGTAATCCACCTCTTCAAACTATGCTCTGAGTTGATCCGTTATTATTGCCCTATTCAATTAGATGGAGCACATTTGCTGAGGTGAGTGTCGTGCTCTAAATGCATCCTAATTTGTTTTGGTTTAGATCACAGAAGAAAGGGCACTAGGAGCCTCACTGCTGATTGCTGGTCTAAAACAGGACAACACTTTAGGCCTTAGTGCTCAACTACTTGGCGCTTCTCTCTTAGGTGTGTATTCACCATCACAAATCACACACTCTCTTTTACTACGTAACCCCCCCCCAAACCAACCACTTTTCTGTGCCTGCACTGTAGACAAAAGTGCTTTCTGTTCATTTTGGTTCTTTCCCGTACTTCTCTCCAGGTAAGGTGGAGATGGCAAAGGGAATCCATGCTGTTTTCAAAGGGATGCCGCTCAGCTGGAAGCCCGGATATATGGGCCGGGCTCTGGCCGTTATGGAGACAGTGGCTGCCTCTCCTGGGGATGTCAAACTGTCTAAAGAAGTGGTAATGTCTGTTTCAGTGGCTCTCTCATCATCTCTGACATATTTCAGTATCAATTATTCATACATAACATATCTGAGAAATACATAATTATGTACGGAATATTGTAAAGGTTGTTTACTATGTTATTATTGATACCCTCAGGTGCCTTGCATGACGCAGTCTGTTTTCTTATCTGTAGGGCTGTAAGTTGAGATGGGCTGCAGTCACTGTCGTTTATTTTTACACATTAGAGTGCATACACGCACGCACACACACACACACACACACACACACACACCAGTCTAGTCTTACCCAGTTCAATAGTTGTTGTCAGAGTAATGAGATTTGGAGCAGTCTGGAGATCTGGGAACATCTGTGAGAATCGCCTCTATGGGCTTGAAACCTTGTTTGCATGAAGGCAAAGCGATCAAGTAGAGAAAGCAGATAACTAGAGCTGACAGGAAATATTAAAACTGAATTGAAAGTGCCACTGAAAAACAATACAGCCACAGGTCGTGCTAATGTCCTGTGTTAATTCTCTATTGATTAACATTTTGCGTAGTGAGAGTGTGACCACGCACTTAATCCACTTTTCAGCTTTAATCCAATGAAGTGTCCCCTAAGTTGTGTACAGAACGTTGAATTTGGTTGATTACATGACATTTCTATGTAACAGTCTTAATCAGATTTTAGTTGAGTGTGCGCATTTCAGATGACATTATTTCAAAAAGGATAACGTCATACAGGGAGCCGCGCTGTCTCGCGTACGTTGCTGTGACTCTAAACCTAGTTTAATTCAATTAGATAGACCGCCCATGGCCTTCATTCTTGTTGGAAGCGAGAGCACTTTCCACACAAACACTGGGTGGCTGACTGCGTTCATTTATCACCAAAATTGCCCCCGACCTGGTGAATATCTTTTTATTAGCCTATTTATATATTTTTAAATAAAACTGTGGTCCGGACCATGTTGGCATAAATATTAGCCATAACTGTTCGTAGTGTCAGGCCCATCGACATAGATCCTGTTAATAATTACACTGCTGACACTTCATCTCAGGGTAATTAACCGACTTACTTAGTCAATGGAGTATAAAGAAATGGGCATGAAATGTTACTGTCAAAACGAAACACTTTCAGAACTATTTTCCTTTTTTTTTTTATTGATACCGCAAGTTTGCCAATATTGCAATAGGGCAACAAAAATATCTGGTTTAAAAATACTGCTGTTTTGGGACGTTTACATGATATGATGGGCTATCAAGCCGGATCATTGCATCCAGTGACATAGAGGATGGTATCACAGAGAATAGAGTGGGCCCTGATTTAATATAGCAGGGTCAGTTGACAGATGGGTAAGACAAAGTCTCAACCTTCTAGTTGGCAGCATGTGTCAAGCTGCTGTTGGTGCCCATTCAAAACTGTTTACATTGGAATTTCTTCATAGAGTAGAAGTAAATCCTTAGCCCGTGTGTAGTTGCACTTTGAAGATGTTGAAACCAAATTGCGTATTGTATAAAAGGCGCAGGCTGGTTGCAAAACACACACACAGAGTTTTTGCACGTTTGTGTGCATCCTACACCCCGCTACTTCCTCTGCGGTATGTGACGTTTCATTTGCGGTGTTTTGGTGTGTGTCCCCCTCCCCCAGCTGGACCACCTGGAGGGTTTGCTGCGGGACCTCTCCTCTGACTCTGACTCTTCTAGTGGAGAGGAGTCGGGCGGAGAGGAAGAGAAGAAAGGGGAGACTGTGGTTGATGAGGAGCACCAGGCTGAGAGGGATAACATACCCCACTACGCCAGCAGGTTTAAGGTAAGGACTGTAGGTCCCTCACACACGTTGCCTCATACGTTCTCCTTAATTGTTCTTTATGTTACCACGTAGGTGCAATAGTGACTGTAGAATCTGAACTAAACTCTCTTCCACCCACCAGTTTCCTTAAATGTGATACATAAATATATTTTAGATATAGGAATCCACAAAGACTGCTGAAACACTTAAAAATAATAATCCATGTGTAAATAAAAGATTCTTCTCCTATTTCTGTGCAGGAGCTGAACGCCCAGCTCCAGGCCCAAGGGAAAGTGGAGCCTAGTTCCCTGAAGGCCCTGGCGTCTGTCCTGGTCCAGGAGAGCCTGGCGTCTGCAGAGAGCACTGACCTGGAACAGTACCAGAGCAGGCTGCAGGACTGGGAGTCCGAGAGGAAGCAGCTCATCCACAGAGAGAAGGAGACCAAGGAGAGGTCTGAGAAGGAAAAGCAGGAGCGGTTAGCTGCTAAGGCAGCAGAGCAGCAGGCACAGGCACACTGAAGACCTTGTCAAAGACCACGGATCAAAGAAAACAACTACTCAGTATATTGTGTACAATGAACAAATTCAATTATCATGTAGCTGCCCTCTCAAAAGATCTGTCACATTGGAGTGCACGCTTATCTCAACTCACTTTTCACTTGTGTTTCTGAATTAACTTCTATAATCTCATTTGTGTAAATATGACATGACGATAGCATCAGCTCTGGGTCAGTAGTTGTGTAGTGTTCATTCGAAATAATACAATATTGTCCAATTTACTCCAAGTTTCAAAATAAAAGTGATTTTGAATGAAAGTGCTTTAGTTGTGATGCTGTCCTGCATTGCTTTCACTGTAGAGGACAGCCACATGTTGTTGTCCAAGCTCTGTTCCCTTGTTGCTCAGTCTGAGGGTTACTATGACCTCATGTCAGCAAAAAGCGGTAAAAGCTGGAGAAAAAATTCTTAGCATCACATCCTCCCACTCCTTTTCCTCTATTCTCTCCCTGTGTGTATGTGTGCCCCAGGCGTCTGTTTTCTCCCAGAAGACTGAAACCCAAGTTCTACAATCAAAGGGTAGGACTGCTGATGGCCGATCTAAGGAAAACAAAGTTTGTGCTTTGTACAGATATGAATTTGTCAGACCCTCAGAAAGCTTATCAACTACTCACCACTGGGGAAAGCCTAGAGTAGCTGATCCTCCTGATAGGTTTTGAGCTCTGTTGTTGTTTTTGGAGAAAATTGGCCTGTCTTTCAGTACCATTACCTGTGTTACTGACGTAACAATGCAGCATGAGTAGCCAATGTTAGTTCAGCACAACATGGGGCATGCCATAGAAAACAGTGTCGATGTTCCATGGCAATCTACAGAGTAAGTCACCTTGTTTTGGCTCTCAATGGAGAGATATCTCATCTATAGGGATAAGACCTGTTTGTGGAGCACATAATGTGGCTGTTATTCAGTATTCACTACAACTAGGGGAAATGGTATGCAGACCCAGATTAAAATAACGGAGAAATTCTTCAGTCACAAACAACTATTGTGATGCAGAGGCTCCTTGCTGACTGCTTGTGTGAAACTGGGAATGTTCATACGTGCTGCGGAGGAGGTGGAATTTTAAGAATTTGTTAAGACCTTTTTTTATCATAACTTTAGTTCAGGCATTTTGTTTTTTTCCATTCTATTAGTACTATTCCCAACCTTAGTACCATTTTCCCAAAAATGTTTTAAATGTGATGTGATTTTGTAATCCTCAAACCAGAATTGTGCCATTTTGAATGTTGTTGGGCCATCCTCAGACAGGTGTGCAAACAATCTGGGAGTTTAATCAACCAGGATGTCAGCGAAGTCCGGAAGTTGGCTATTCAGATCAGTGGTTATTGAACCCACTGATCCTGCTTTGCAAAGTGCTTTGAAAGGTCCAAGTTGCTTATATGGCTGCACGTATTCAATCGTCCATTGTTGTGTCAGCAGTTTGAGTGATACATCTACAGCTTCTGCAGCTACAGGAGAAAGAAGCTCTCTTGTTGATGGTTGGCTAGAATAGAAGCTGTAAGAGAGCCATTGTGTTTCTGAACCGGTGGCTACAAGATTGTTCTGTACTTTCATTTCTGGACAGTGTGTTGTGTTCCTATTTTCTTTCCTTTTATTTGGTTCTTCTCACTTTCTGCTTTCTGCTTAACCTGTAGATGTAAAGCACGGTGTGTTGCGTATTCACTTCTCTTTTGTCCGCTGGAAGTACTCACTCATTTAGATGAATAGGTTTGATTTGTTGAGGGCATGGCAGGAGAGCAGTTTCTACTGCTTTTTGAAAATAACTGCAGCCTCACAGCTTAGTGTGAATCTGTGTTGTACTGCACTACAATCTGATAATGGAATAAGATGCTGTTAAATGTGTATATTTTGGCACAACATGCACCCCTAGTGTCTGGGATGAAATATATTTGTTCATATGTCCTTGTTTATCCAGGATCGTTACTTCATGTTTAACATTTTCAAGCTGGCTAAGAAAAACTTCTATTCAATTAAGCAGCGTGGAAATGGATTTGTAACTTGGCAGTTTTCTGATGTCGTTAAAGGTTATCAAAAACCCATAACTACCATGTGATGTGTTGACTATCCTTTGTTTGCTCATTTGATGCAACAATAGTTTATCTTCCATTGGTTATATCCTGCATAACAACATACACATATTTGAACCAGAATACTCTCCAATACAGGCTATTCTGAAATACAACAAACTTCACATGCACGTTTAAAAGGTCCTCATTGCCCTAATGCTCTTTAGAGAAGTGGTCTTAGTGCTCCACCCAAACAAGAAACCTAACAAACCTGATTTAGAGAAGACTTACACAGTGCAAGAGAGGAATTTCTCATTTGACTGAGAGGAGGCCAGAACTCCCAAACCAGTCCTCAGCAAGACCTCAATCCGAGTGGGGACGAGTAAGATGTGTTCAAAGTGTGCACCGAGAGCCACTGTAGTGGTGTCGATGACGAAGGAATACCTGGGTGACTGAAGTGAATGATGTGTGTTACAGGGTGGCCCAGCAGCTGTCTGTAGGAGGGCCAGAATAGACATGGCAGAGGACAGGACCATGCTAGTGACGTGGCTGTGTTGTAGCACTGGTCAACCGAAGTGCCCATAGCAGCTGGTCAACATGAGAGCTGGGGAACCGGTGAACCACATTCAGGAAAATGTATATTATCGTCACGTATCAGTGTTATAATGTAAGTGGCACGTTAACGTAAGCATCAAGTGTTCACTTTGGTTGAACGCCCAAACAAATATACATATCTGCTTGTATACAGTATGATTAGGATGGAAGTGAAGATATAGTCAGAGAGAAATGACTCATTTCATCAACTGGGCAAATGTAATTAGGAGTTACTGCTGTAATATTCAGGAAACGCTTTCAATGTCAGACAATATTTTTTTCAAGATCAATAGGAAATAAATGAATTAAAGCACATTTAGCAGTTTTTCATTTTCATCAATAAGATGTGATTCATGACCCAGGAGGACACTTGATTAGATTATCCAGGCATAGTTCTCTACTTCATTGCAAGAAAATTCAATACAGACCGAATACAATACTTTTTAATTTACCACTTTAACACCTGCCTGAAATTACATGAAGCAAATGTAAGCAAATTCCGACTGCAGACGAATTAATGAATTGGAACTAAATCAAATTGTGTATGTGTACTAAAATAACCAAATTATCCTCAATTTGTAAGCAGCAATCCAAAGAGTTGCCTCAGCCAGAGTTTCTTAGCGTCATTCAGTATCTCAACGGAACACACATGTGCTTAGAATTTTAATGAGTTTATGGTTGATTAATTTCCATGCCAGCAGTTACTTAGTAGTGTGCTTGGTTTTACTAGCTGTGAATTTGATGGTTTCTCAGTTAAATGCATCTTGAGCTTTTATTACCCAAACTCTTGTTTTATGGCGTGTCAAACACCGTCGTCCACAGCGTGTCGACATTTAAAGATTAGCCATAAGTGTCCTTAGTGGGAGGAAAAATGGCATATAACCAGTTAACAATTACCCTGCTGACACTTCATCTCTGGGTGCATTTCCCCTTCAGTGGGATGGCCTGAAACTTAGTCAATAGCATATGAAGAGAAAATATAAACTTTCAGAACTTTAAGCTGGTACAGCAGGAGCCAAAATGCTGCACTTCAAGTAAATGTACGTGGTATGATATGTCATATTAAGACGGCTCACTGAACCCTCTAACAAAGAGAGTAACATAGATAACGCAGTGGGGCCTGATGTAACGTAACAGATTCGTTTCAGTTGACAGATGAGTTAGACACAGCCTCGACCTTGTTGTTGGCATCATATGTCAAGCTCCTGTCGGTGCCAACTTAAACAGTTTACATCTGATTCTCCATGGCCAGCTTTGTTAAGTTGCATTAGTAATCAAACCAAAACATTTATGAGATGTTATCTGCAAGCTACTCTTGTGTAGACATACACAAACCCTTCAAAACAATGCTAGTATGCAGACAGAAAGACAACACCCTGTGCCTCAGCTCACCCCAGTAGGTCTGGGCTCTAAATGAGAGAGAAGAGAGGAAAGCCGGGGGAGTCCCATAAATTACCAGAATGAGAAGGTGACGGTGTCACGGCCTGAGGGCCTCATTACTTAATTGTTTACACCTGCTCCCTATTATCTTGTTTAGGTTTCCCTGCATTTCATTGGTTATTGGCTTTCCCTTGATTTGTCCTTGCCTCAGTTTGGTTCTTTGTCGATGCATTGATTTATTTCACTGTCTGCTGTTCTCTGTGTTCGTTAACATAATTAAACTTCTTCACATTTACCTGTGCCTGGGTCTAACTCCTTTGTGAACCTGTGACAGACAGTTGCTCTTTCTCAAGCCCAAACTGCACTCCATTTATAGTCCTGAAGGAGAGCAGTATGTTCTATTGGAAGAACATAATATGAAAGTGGGACCACAGGCATAGGGACCTTCATCCTTGTATGAGGACAGGTACCGTTCCCAACAAACGGACTAATGGGTCCGTGTACCTGTTAACATAGAAGAAATATACATACAGTATGTTGCAGCTTTTCAAATAGAGGTGCCTGTGCTCTACGGATCCTGAAGGATAAGTCAAAGGCACCAGTATCAAAGTTCACAATAGACACAGTACACGGCTTACTATTGATCCTGCTGTATTCACCCTTCACCGCACCACAGAGCTGTATAAGATGTTTCCTTTAATCGTTTCATTGTCATTTGTGTCTTCAGAAGAAAAAAATAATTTGAGAGATGTACTTTCCACCTAACTGTACTTACACATTTTCCAAATTGAAGTCATAAGAAAAATTATTATTTAAATAGTTTTAAGCCAAATTTAGTGTGTTTTAGCAGAACAGTCAGTTACCTGACCTTATACAAACAAATTCAGGAAAAGCACATTAATGCAAGACTTATTTTTTACAAATCCACTTACAAAAACAGTTTAACAAAGCAAAGGAACTTAAAAAAACATTGTTACAGTTTCATGCCTGACCTCACTAGTCGGAAATCAATTCATCATATATGAATGAAGAAAGAACAAGCATAATATGTTCCAGAAAAGCAGGGTCAATCCAGCGGGAAGTCCTCACTGACTCAAGGTCCTAGTCCCAGAGAACCTACAGTTCAGCAAATGAAGCAGTTGGAAGCTTGCCACGGCAAGTTGAAATAGCTTTCCTCCAACCACTGACACAAGATCAGATATTTGCAAGCTTACATGGGATGAAAAACATTTGTGACGTGGGTTTTCTGATCCTGGATCTGTTGTGCAGACCACCCCTTGTCAGGGACATTGATGTCACAGCTGCGACTGTTGCACCCACCATGTTTATTTACTCTTTGATAGTGGTTTTGTGGCAGGGGACACACAGACACCCCTGGTAGGAATATGGCAATGACCAAACTAAATCATCTTTACTGTGATACTGTCTGGCACTACAATTTGAGTGATTCACACGCTGCATAAAGTGGGCAGTTTGAACCAGCAGCCAACTTTTCCTCAGCCATCGTAAACAGCTTAGAGGGATGGCTTAATGAAGGGGCGGGCCAGCGTTACGGTTGAGACTAACTTGAACGCAGACACATTTTAATGAACTCACTTACTTTAGGGGACTGTTTACTGCATGGTGTCTTTGGCATGGTGAGTGTTTTATTTTTTCTGTGTGGTTAATCACAGTGATGGAGATCTCCCTTTGGAAAAATGTTTTGTGTTTTTATTTTTACTCCAGATGAAAATAACTGAAATCATGCTTGGTCGACCCTTTAGAATTATACAACGCACGTGTTATTAAGTGTTGGCAGCAGGACAAATTGTGTTCGTATACATTTTTGTGGACTTCAAAATGAGTAACATAATCGTGACAGGAAGGACTATGGTTCCGACCATACCTTCAATCATGTTTATCTTTGGAGTGGTTGGGAATGTCATCGCAATAGTGGTTTTATGTAAATCAAGAAAAGAACAGAAAGAGACCACGTTTTACACGTTAGTCTGTGGACTGGCAGTTACAGATCTGTTGGGGACACTGCTTGCGAGTCCTGTAACCATTGCCACCTATGTCAAAGGATCGTGGCCTGGAGGTGATGCGCTCTGTCAGTATTTCGGATTTGCCCTCCTCTTCTTTTCTCTTGCGGGATTAAGCATCATATGTGCCATGTCGGTGGAGAGATACATGGCAATAAACCATGCGTATTTTTACAATGACTATGTGGATCAGAAACTCGCAGGCTTGACTCTCCTGGCTATCTACATTTCCAACGCGTTTTTCTGCGCTCTTCCAATCATGGGTTTTGGACAAGTAAAGAAGCAGTATCCTCAAACTTGGTGTTTTATAGAATGGAGAAGCAACGTGAGCAGTGATGCTGCTTTCTCCTACATGTATGCTGGTTTCAGCTCTGTTCTCATTCTTGCCACTGTGATCTGTAACGTGCTGGTGTGTGGAGCGTTAATTCGAATGCACCGGCGCTTCGTCCGTAGAATGTCGTTGGGGACGGATCTGGGGCGAAATATGGACCCCAGAAGGAGACGAAGCTTTGGGCGTTCGGCTGGCGCAGAGATTCAGATGGTTATTCTGCTTATTGGTACGTCGGCAGTAGTGCTCATCTGCTCCATACCTCTTGTTGTAAGTTGTTTGTCTTCTAAATTCACTGGTGTAATGCTATCCTTCGATTATATGCCAATATTATTTCGTCACTATTTAGTTTTATTTTACTCACAAATAAAAACTGTTAGTATCCTTTTGAATCAGGAACCTTTTCAAGTTAATGTTGTATGTGCCGATTATTTGACAAATTCAATGCAAGGCATACTTACAGGGTGTGCTTACTTCAGCAACTAAGATAAGGTACTAATTTAGGAAATTTTATTGGTAACCAATATCTCTTATTTTTGCAGGTGCAGGTATTTTTGAACCAGCTGTACAAGACTCCAGTGGAGCTGCGTCTAGACAAAAACCCAGATCTACGATCAATCCGCTTTGCGTCCTTCAACCCCATCCTGGACCCCTGGATCTACATCCTGCTGCGCAAGACTGTGCTTCTCAACCTCATAGAAAAGGTCAAGTGGTTGTTCTGTAAGATAGAGTCTCAGAGGCAGCAGGGACAGACTAACTTCCACTGCGTCGACGCGCACCAGCTCTCCTCCATCATCTCCTCCAGGGATTCGCCCTCCCTGGTGTCCCGGGAGCTGAGAGAGGTCAGCAGCACCACTAAAATCTTCCTCTACCTGCCCGAGGGAGGCAAGATGCAGTCGACAGGTCCTTCTCACACAGTCGGACAGTTTGGCTCCGTGCCTCCCGTAGCATGCGACCCTAGCGGCTCTTATCTGTCTGAGCAGAGCATTACAGAGGATGAAAGTGAAGGTATTCAGCTACTTGGGGAGCCCTCTGCTGGGACTGCCTCTCAGCCCTGTTCCAAAGACCAGGCCCTTCAGGTTTCCCTCAGCACTGAACCAGAGCAGGAGAAATGCATCTGACTCCCGTCATGTCTGTTAGGTCTGAGAGACTCTGAGTAGTGGGCCGCTGTCTAACTTTATTTGATCCTTAGGTAGGAAGTATGCAACAACTCAAAGATCATGTCAAACTACTACCATGAAACTGCAGCCCATCTGGGGTGCAGGACAGGGCTGCACAGACTTTGATATAGCTGGGAATATAACAGGACGAATATGGAAACGCAACTACAAAGAAATAAAATGACGGCTTCAGATTGCAATGTTGTGTAGGGTATAGACACATTATACTGTATGTGCATTATGTTGTGCTCTTTTCCTCTATTTCAGAATCCAAAGCTAATAGCGTCTATCATCAGATTAGCACTACTTTTTAGGTTATTGCTCAAATGAAACTGTGTGTAGGCTGTAACTGCCCTTTATATCTATAGTATTTAGCCTATTTCAATCAGCCTGGAAATTCTGACGTTGTGAGGTTCATGTTGCCAGTAATTTATATTGTAAAACACAAGTTTGCTGCCAGACTGTACTGAATGTGGGCCACTCGATTGTCTGTAAGCTGTACGTTTGACCATTGTATGACCTGAAGGTTATTGTTTGGTTTCACTGCTCTTTAATTAACATTTAATCAATGTTTATGCAGTTTCATGCCTGTTGTAAAAGGCAATGTATGACATTATGTACTGGACATCTGTGTTGTTTTCCCCTAAGACTCGGGTGTGCAGACATGCCATCGTTGAATTAGTATTAGGGCCTGCTACAGATCTTTGAGAGGTTACACATGGATTTACCATCTTTTGATGAATAGTTAATTTATACAATTGAGAAAGTTGTTTGCTACAGTGGGATGTTATGTCAGAAATCACTACGTTGGGCATTCTAAAGTTTGGATGTTTCAGAGTTTTCTGAGCTTGTGTCTGAGTGAAACATTAGTAATTATTCTCTGTGAGAAGGCTGTCGATTCTTAATGTTGCCGTGTTAAATTAACATGATAGCAGTGTGCTTATATTTACCAGAATTGGTGTTCTAGCATGCTTATAAAAGGAAATTGTTTCAGGCAGTGCTTGTTGACACATATCTGTAAAGTATCCAGTCAATGTCATGCAAAAAAATAGGCTGTGAAATGAACACATTAAAGGAATTGAATCTTTCTCGGCCAACATATCCTTTTGTTTGACTTTGATGTGTGAATGAAAGCAACAAGATTTGGTCAAAAAGACTGTAACCATGTGTAACTTACGAGCAAGCAGTGTTACTTGATACACTTTGTTATTCAGTTAATTTGTGTGTGTGTGTGTGTCTGCTGAGACACTGAGCATTTGCATCTGATCCAAAGATGTACAGTACAAAAATAATATACCAAGCGTATTAAGCATATTGAACTCTTAATGACCAACAGAAGCAGCCAGGCATATCTGAGTGACACACAAAAAAAATTCACATTTAATTCTTAATGTTACTTGTTTAAAAAGGTTGGTTGTCTGACCCTATTAACAAACATGCGAACACACACACAAACACACAGAAATGAGTGCGTAGCCGATGAACCCAAAGCTGGCTTCCCAGGAAATAACCTGGCCGAAGCAGATGTCCTCCTGTAACAATAAACATGATCTATGGTTCTAATTGAACACGATTAAGCTTGAACAAGCAATGCAGTGGCTAAGACAAACATGCAGCAGAGAGGAATAGTATCACTTTGAGTGTGGGACAAAGCTCCAGAGCAGTCTGTGGAAAGAACAGATGTACATTTTATTAAACTGTAAAAAGAATAGCGCCTTCATGCTTGGTGCGGCTTTCGAGGGAGCGGCCGTTTCATTTGGCAGCATTGTTTTGTTTCTCCAACATCTGTTATACCATATCAGATATGCACAATTTACAATAGGGAAGATCTTCACAAACCGCTGAAAAGATGCACTAATCTTTCTAATGCACTTATAGTACACTATTGCCACCATCCACTGCTAGGTGTGACAAGTAATTGTAACCGCAGAAAGAAATTGCGTAATATTTTCTGTCTTTCATATTAGTAAAATATGTATTGTTTTGTTTGTTATGTCATGTGCTGATATGGGGTCTTGTGAAAGCTATACTCAAACACTCTGAGCCCTGATCTAGCGTGGCCAGACATGGCTTTACCATATAATGTCATCAGGTGCGTCACATCCCACTAATTGAGGAAGCCATTTGGAACTCATTGACGTTAAGCCTGTCATACTGGGCTGCCTGCCTGTCACCTGTGAGCTGAGACACATGCTGACAGACGGCAGGGCACTTCTCTGGCCTCCGTCTGCTGTCACCTTCAGTCTGAGTGAACACTATCTCCGTGATGTCTGGGGAAACATGAGACACGCCAGGGACAAAGTCCTGCAATTATGAAATCACAGTTATTGCATCTGAAAGGTGACGGATCAGGGATGGAACGCAGAGGAGACGAAAGTGGTTCCATGCGGGTTCAAGCACCACAAAGTGTAATTCCTGCTGAGACAGCTGTGCTAATCCCTAATATGTGTGGTATTTCTATAAGCTTGCTGTAAACCAGAGTCCGTAAACGTGCAGTCTATATGAAGTAAATGTCTGCACAGTAAAGGAAGACGGCAGTGGCGGTCTAGGCAGCTCGGGGCTAGGAATTAGTCAAGCAACCTTATGACTCTGTTGAGCCTCACACAAACATACAGTATGTAGAGCTCAGAATACAAGCCCAACTCAAGTGCTCGAAAGCTGTTCTAATCGCAAGTAGTTCCCATGAAAGCAGCTGGTAATTAAGAAGTTTGATCCTTGTTGTTATGTAATACTGACCAAAGCAAATAGGAAAGTCCTAGCCCAACCAGATGACCTGTTGAATTGGTAAAGCAAGCCGATTAGATATCAAAATATAAAATAATACTGATTGCAAGACACTGAATACTTTTTGTATTTAAAAGTCAAGCACTTGATAAGGAGAGTAAATGTAATTTGTTATACTGAATAATGAATTCATCATTTGGACATTATTTGAGATGAGTCAATGTGTTTTAAACATTTTAACTTTCCATCGTGGAGGATCAGCTGTTATTTAACACTCAGGCTTGCGTCATCTTAAAATGAAGTTATCCAAGACCAAAAATGGATGTGGTCCGCAGTGTTTCCATGAACGAACTGTGGGGTGCTAGTGGATTGTGGTTGAAAAATAATCAGGTATGTGGAGATAACCTTCCAAATGCTGTTGAATGTATGGAAATCACGCACATTTTAACTGCATGTGTGTGTGTGTGTACCTGTGGAGGGGGGGATGAGCTTTATACATCTATCACCATCTATCATCTTTATCATCTAATAAACCAATTCGAATAATCTACGTCATTAAAAAACGGAAAGAGGAACCAGAGCATTTCAATTTAGATAACACTCACTCAAACATCTATAAAACCTTGACCTCAACTCAATGCAACACGTGCAATTTGTAAAAAATACAATGCAGTTGTTCTGCTGCCCTCAACCATGAGCAGGATCATATGCCCTGCAATTGAACACTTACACCCTGACAAGGACATCCCCGTACACATAAACTATCAGTTAAATACATGTTATCATTGATTTCCCAGAAGTGCTTTAATCAAGTCTCTATACGGAGTGCAATGGTTAACCAAGTGTGTTAGTAATCTATTCCATTGCAAGCTTTCAGGTCTGAGGATGGGGGAAGCAGAGAATCAAGCCAAATGAGGAACAACTCCAAGCCTCTACTGTAACAGCCAACTCAGCTCTCCATTTGGTGACTTTCTGGGGAAGCACACTGTTTCTAAAGCCTAAGGAACATGTTTTTTATTGTTTTTTTATTTGTTTTTCATTTAATGTTATCTGCTGCTGTGCTGTTCCCCTCATTTGGCCACATGTGATTAGTCACCTAACACGAAATAAGTCCTTAAATTGTTGAAATTCTCAAGATAAAATGGGCTGCTGCTCTGACCAAGGTTCACTCTTTAAGTATTCCAGCAAATAAGGTTCCAGATAGGACATTGCTGATGACAATGCCCGCTGTGTTATGAAAGTTCCAGCACTGTGTAACTCCAACAAAGATGTCTGTGGGAAAGTTACATTTAAGAGAGCCTCGCAATAGATCAATTCCACATTGATGACATCACTTCACGTAATTCATTCTAAAACAAAAGGGTTGGGAAAGAAAGGCTAGAACATCGGTGTACTCCCATCAGGTGTGTGAATGGCTGGCCTCCATGTCTCTAGGTCAATAGAAGGTGTGGGAACTTGACTGTGTGGGCAGCAAGGCAGCCTGAGCCGTTGGAAGGGGCACCTTGGCAGGCATGACAGAAAAACAACAGGCTATAAATCCAGCTGATTCTGGACGACCTGGATGCTTGGAAAGTTAACATGAACTCAGAGCTTCTTGAAGGAGAAAGCTCCGTGAGAGGTTTGTTTGGTGGAAAAAAATTTCATTGTAATGTATGTTTTTGTAAATTCTTTGGAAATACGATAAATTGAGAACAATATCAAAAGTGATGGAAAGATCTAGTGCCTCTCTTCACCGTGCCCAGCTGTGATGCCTTAATGTTACTTTAGTTATTTGCTCAAAACTGCAACCCTTTGAACAAAACTATTTTCCACTGCTCCAGCAGTCCTTACTGTCAATGTCAGGGAAAAATGTAAGTACTTTAACAGGGATTGGAATTGGATACAAATTTCGATTACTCACACACAATATCAAATGTCACCTCTAAGTGTGTTTGCAGGGAGCAAAGTCTACAAAATACGTCCAGCTCTAAGGCAGTACAGATGTGGAACAAAGACATGCTCTGATGATCAGTGCCAAAAAAAGTAAGTAGGAGCCACCTAAATGGCCCTGTTAACCTACTCTAACTCTTCCTCTTTTCCAGTGTTCCGGTAACAATGGGTCTGGAAGTACTCTACCGTGATGAACTGCAATCTTCTCGGTCGGAAAAATTTGTGCTCAAAGGCTGTCAGTAAAAAATAGAATAATGCTACCACAATGAAGATAACCAAAACCATTCTTGCTTGCAAAATGTCACATTTTACACATTGTCTCTGTTATGTGTTTGTTTTCACGACACACATTTACTGTAATGGTTGTAGTAATGTTGACAGTTGTTTCCCTATTGGGCAGGTCAAGACATGCTGTGGACTACATAGACTTGCTTTTCTTCAGGGTGCTGTCTTTTTATAACAAGCTGGAATTAATCATTCTCAGGATGGATGCAGTACACAAACAAACCAATTACATACAGCAGTGAAGAAATATATAAACATCACAAACCAGACACTCAGGATTTTATGCTAACAAATGTTGCTATGAAGAACAAGATCAAATGCTATGTTTTTCATGTGTCATGTTATTTCTAAAACAAAACTATTTAATAATAAATGTCAATAAATTTTTAGTACTCTGCAGTAAAGCCTTTATTCATTCTAAACCTTGCATTGAGGTACACAATAAGCTATTTTGTCTGTATCCTGATTTAATCATGATTTGATAGAAAACTGTAAGGAGCATAATGAGGAGTGTATTCCTTAACACCTGTTGCTTTTCTCTTTCCCTCTTTGTATTTGTTTTTCACAATGAGGAGCCTTAAAACTTTTAAAAGAACAACTGTTCTTAACTTGTACAACAGGCTTCCATAGTCTCCTTAATTAGGGACCCATTCTTAAGATAAACCGTCATCCAATGGGCTTCAAGTTCAGTTACTCTCTGACAAGAAAGAGCATCATAACAATTAGGCCTGACTGCTGGCAGAGATCACGTTGAAACCATTAGCTTACATAAACAATCCAAGCATATCCGAAATTATATTCACCCAACTAAATTACAAGTTAAGAGGAAGTCCACATTAAAGAACATTTTAGAGATGAAGGTTAATTGTGACATCTTAGTTTATAAAATGGACACTGGGGAGTATACAATAACACTCCAATTGCGAAACTTCAAGAAATTCGAGAACTCTGAAATACAACTTGCTGGAGGTAATTCATCAATGTTGACATGCTAACTGTTCATTAAACTGTTGGTTACGGGAAGCTTTCAAGTTGTGCACTCATATCAAACAACTAAAACCGAAACAGTAAGCTCAACCAAACGACTCCTTGCTGCCCTTTTGTTATTTAAAGGACAATAAACCTACAAAGGACACTATAAAACTGGATAAAAAAACAAGTATGTAATCAAGACCAAGACAGACTACCACACTGACCTCCTGCCCTGTCTATATTCTGAACTCTGGGCCTTGGCTGCTCGTTGTGAGTGACAGGCACGACGCTCCTCAGATATCCTGCTGTGACAAACTATCTTCCCTTCATTTCCTCCCCTACATCCTGGAAAAACTGTGGGAGTTCGCATGGTGTTTATTTTCAAGATCTTTGCGGTATCCTTTCTGTCAAGAGGCATCGGCTTGTTATGATAAAGCTGCTTCTGGATTCTGATAGAAAATAAGCATAGTATTGACGGCCTTGGGAATTCAATTATGCCTATTGGATGTGTTACATGGAAACCTGATGTGACCAAGTTTGTGTCCAGCCATGAATTCCTGTCCTCTTATAATTGAAAACCAACCGAATGATCTATCAAGGAAAGCCATCTGAAGGTCATCTTAAAATGCTTTTCTAAAACATGGAAAACCTCTAATCTTGTTGACTATGTTAAGTGAGCAAAGCATAATGCTCTTTGCTGCCTGCAAGCTAGCGGGCATGTAGTGTAGCAAACTTACTGTCACTGGGCAGCGAATCTGTAATCGTTGGTGTTTGGACAAGCTAAAATGTCAATAAGCATGAATGCATAATCATGTTGGGTTGACATCAACCATCAGTACAATTTAAGCCAACATTTTGTCTGTGTAGTCTTTGAAATTGTTTTCAAACAGATTGGTAATAGGTTTTCTTTTGGAAGTCCAGTATCTATCCCTCTAATTGATATGCACACCCAGGCTATCTGTGCATCTGTTGTCCACAGTAACTTCCTCTCCTTTCCATCTCAAACTCATCACAAACTGACGAATACAACATCAAAGGAAGCTACATTTTCAAGAGCTTGTTGTATTCCTTTTTGTTTCATTTGGATGCAAACAACAACAAATATGCAACTTTCACATTTCAAGGGAGGTCAAAGCCACAAGCCTGATCAGTCCTAAAAAAGCTAAAATTCCATCGTTTCATAAAACAAAACAGCTTATTCTGATCCGTTCATCATCACCTTACTTTAACATCACACTTAACATCTCAATCCATAACTGGCAACGGGTTGTGTTCTCACTCTGAAATCTGGCAAATGATTGTGTATGTCTCCCCCTCCTGCTTGCATGGGGAAAAAACACAATTTAGGAAACCCACAGTCCCTTCGCTCAGCCTTAAACATGAAAACTTTAGGATAGCAGTAAATTGTGACAGGATTTTGTATATACTTCTCATGAGCTTAAGTGTTTGCGTGGAGCCGATAAAAAAAAAAATTCTACTAGGTTCCCTTAAACGATGGAGGACGTTTTTGTCCAAAACGTCGTCCAGAAGTCTATTCTAAGGTCTGACACCTTGCTTGCCTACGTTTGCTCTACAGCCTATTGCAACTCAAACATATCTGTGCCAGTACTGAGGTACATCCTTCTAATCAGGCGACAATAAGGTGGTATTCATTTTCAATGAGTTCAGAGTCTCTGTTGTTTTTCTGATTAGAATCAGCGGCATGGGAGGGCAACCCCAGACACCTAATCCAACCAGTCTGATCCTTTACCGAGAAGCTGGTCCTCTCTGGCCCATCCTACTGGTAGGTCGAGGAAGTGGTGTCACAGCAGGTCAATGTAATCAAGTTGCACAGGATCACACAAGAATTGGGTATAGTTACATGGTAGTAAATAAATTAAAGATGCCCCAGAAAAAAAAAACACTTCCCAGAGAGCTGTGAAAGGAAACCTAAGAAGTGCATGACAAGGAATCAATGGATCAAGAGAATAAGCCAAAGAAGCAGAGTTAGCTGGTCGGTAAATCAGAGGATGTTGACTGAGCAACAAAGAAGAAGAAAATAAAAATCAAGAGGAGTGAGACAGCTTGGGATGTTATGTGATGAAAAAGGTAGAGCGAGAAAAAGAGAAAAGAGAGAGACAGGGTATGAGGTAATAAGCAAAGAAGGCCAATGAACAGACTTCTATGTTTATATTATCTGTAAATATATAATAAGATGACTGCAAGAGTCGACGGAAGACAAGGAGGCTACAAAGTTAATTTACAGAGACTGTAAAAAAACTGGTGGAAGTCTTGTTTTTAATACAACTAGGCAAGCTCCATGGGGGCTAAGGACAAAAAATCGAAAAGGAACTCAGATAAGGAGGAAGATCCACCACCTGGGGACGAAGAAGGCGAAGGCAAAAAGAAAAAAGATAAAAAGTCCAAGAAAGGGTCCAAGAAGGGCGACAATGATGAAGACACAAAGAAAGGCAAAGGCAAGAAGAAGAAGGTTGAAGACTATGTGGAGATTTACGAGAATGAGCTCAGAAACTACGTGCCTGAGGATATCGAGAACTATGAAGATGAGTATCACAAAAAGAAAGGTAAAGTGACACTTACTAAGGGCACATTCAACAGTGTGAAATTGTATGGTCAAATAGGTCAGATACCTTGTAGTGTGTGTGGGCATGTATTTTGAAATGCCTGGTTGTCCTTCTATAGTGTTACTTACTTATTATATTATATTATAGGTAGCAGTGATTTTAAGCAGGGAAATGTGGGCTACAAAAATCAAATACAAGGAATAATAATAGTAATACATTTTAGAAAAATGTTAAGTCTTTCATTTTTATTGCTCAACCTTTAAATCACAGAATACCTTTGATTGATAGAGTAGCCGTGCAGTCTGGTACCAGGTAGAAAGGCTCCGTTGTCTAGCTCAATGATTTTGGTAACCCTAAACCAATGTGATCTCAACACTACAGCTCCGCAAAACCTTTCAATAATCCTGAGGTGATTTTGCCCTAGTGATGCCAAATAAGCTATAGGAATCATTTGAAAATAGCAGACAAAGCTGTTAGATAAATATTTATTGAAATGGTCATACAATTCCTCTTGGGAAATATTGGCACCATGGAGAAAAAAGTGTCTATAGGAAAATACTTATCACAGGATTTAGAGTTACATATCATTTTTATTACATTTTTTTTTCTATATTTATAAGAAATCTTTTAAAAATATGTTAATCAAACACTAATGTTTGAGCTTTGACGGCAGCAAAAGAAGAGCTTCCTATGAGGCCCTTCAAACAGCTTGTTGTCACAGAGGTTTTGTTGTGTGGGATCTTTTGGTACAAACATTTCGATAGACTAACCCTCTTCGTCGTGTGCATGGACAAAATACATGCTAATGTCGAATATTGAAATTTAATTAACAGACTCACTGTAGTGCATATATTCACAGGCCTTTTCTCCCCAGCCCTAAATAACACATACTTTGTGCGCAACCTTGTGCATCCCCCTATAGTTTATGAGGTGGTGACCCTCACTGGAGATGAGAGAGGTGCAGGCACCGATGCCAATGTTTTTGTCACTTTGTTTGGAGAGTACGGTATCACTCCCAAATTGCATCTTGCCTGCAAGTGAGTCTTTTACATTGTATGTCATGACTTACAATGAACACATGTATGTGTTTCGAATATATTATTGTACTTCAGCTACCTACCTGTTGGTATATTGTGTAAACATGTTATTTTTGTCATGTGAAATATTTTTTTACTTATTTTTCTTTGATTCACCAGCACAGAGAAGAGGTATGTTCTATTCTGCAATGGAGTAGATTTTCCTATACGTTTGTTTATATAAGTTGTACATTTGTTTTGTTTTTTTGTGTTGGTGGGGCTGCATTGCATGAACTTGTATTAGCATGAAAATTGTCCAGTGTGATACTATGAATCCTGAAGAGTCTGTCGCCTGGTCTTCTAAATGCATGATAAAAAGCTTACTATGTCTTACTCACAGTTTATTTCTCGCATTGTGCATCGCGTGGAATGACATTCAAAATTAATGTAATCTTAAAATAACTTTTCAGGAGTCGAACAGCATTTGAGAAGAACAAAACGGACGTCTTTAGGATCAAAACACACAATGTTGGACCTATGAAGAAGATAAGGTTTAGGAGAGTGTTTTTTTTTTTGCCAAATCCTCAATGCATTTTCTGTGTTTTACATTTGTTTTACAACGCCACTGTACATACTAGAGAGCTATATGCAGTATGGTAAACCCTGGGATGTTTTCCAGGATTGAGCATGACAACACAGGACTGAGTGCCAGCTGGTTCCTGGAGAGAGTTATGATCACGGACATAGCCAGGCCTCACCTGAGATTCTACTTCGCTTGTAACAACTGGCTGAGCAAGGTGGAGGCAGATGGGTTGTTTGCCAGAGACCTGCTGGCCAGCATGGACCCAATGGACATGCCAAAGTGTACGTCTCTCAATGCATTTTATTATGTAATTGTATTTATTTATATTGGGGAAAATGTGATTGTACAGTGCAGAGTTAATTCTCACTATATATTTGAATTGACCTGCCTGTAAACTGCTGTTATACATAACTTTATTTAATTAGCAACAGTGTGTTGAATCATGCTTATCTGTGAAACACAGACTTTTGCAATACTGAATAAACCTGTTTCCCCCGGTCTCTGCAGATAACAAATATGTAGTGAGCGTATTTACTGCGGATGTTAAAGGCAGTGGAACAGATGCTGATGTCTTTATAAACATCTTTGGAGAGTTTGGGGACACAGGTGAGTGATATGACAGAAGAAAAAGCACTCACTGATATTAACTAGTGATTGCTGAACACAAACTCACCATACCATTGTTAAAACACGCCGAATAGTTTAGGTGTGAAAGGTAATGACAGCATTAATAAAACTTTACATATTTGTAAGGTGAGAGACGTTTGGACAATGACAAAGACAACTTTGAACGAGGCACAGAGGACAAATTTACTATGGAGGCACCAAACATGGGCAAAATCAGGAAGATCTCCATTGGCCACAACAACAGAGGCTCCTCTGCTGGATGGTTTGTAGAAAAGGTATTTATGTTAACTATGCATTCAAATTCAAAACCTCACCTAATGAGTTCTTACTTTGTTCAATTATTATTGTTATTTATGAGATAAAACAGGAAGGTAGTAAAGTAAGCAAACTTTTCCTTTTAGCATACTTAACTCCAGAAAAGGTATTTAAGACATGTGATCCTCTTCTCCCTCCATGTCCTCTAATCAGAGACCGGTATCCCTTCCTCTACGACACATACTGTGTAAAAACTGAGAGATGGGGTCACTCAAACACACACACGCTCAAGTACACATTGTGAAACTAACACTACCTCTGTTGAAAAATACAATGTATAAGTGCGCACATGCAGACACACACACACACACACACACACACACACACACACACACACACACGCACACACACACACACACACACATTCGCAGTTTGGTCATTTTACCCGATCAGTAAGGGGATACCATGTGATGTCATGGATTATCTTACCTGCAAATTGTCAGGGAGTCTGTTGATTTGCTTGTGATTTCTCAGCACATTAAGACCCATATGATTACCCACAGCCATTGATCACAAATACTAGTTTAATCACGCACTATAATACCATATTTATTTAGTTACATGCATCTTTTGAAACAGATTTAATATCTTATTTTCAATTCAAAACTACAAGGACTGTTATTAATCGATTTTATTGGAAATACTTAGCTCCATCTGCAATAAATACATTTTTCTATAAAATAATTTAACTGAACAGCTTATTCAACTTTAAACTACCCATCTCTTGGAATTGTAGGTATGTTACCTGTGTTATATTACAGTTCATGCTTGTGCGCAGATTATGCTGGATGACCTGGGAAACAAGAATGTGTACGAGTTCCCTATCAACCGATGGTTTGCTATCGATGAGGATGATGGGAAGATACAGAGGGATATTCTGGTTGGAGGCAGTCAACCAACTGGTGAACGGAACCACATTATTAACGTTGTTGGGGTGCAGTATCATCTGAATCATTTGAATTAAATATTAACACATGGCTTGCTCTGTTAAAAGGTCAGTCTTTAATTATGCGGTTGGAACCATCAATATTTGGATTTGGTTTATGTTCCTGGTCTGCTCTGTGGCAGGCAGCTGAACCTGAGAGGCAAGTTGGCAGCTTCTTCTGACTGGCCGACATGTAACTGTACCCTGCAGGTATTCTGTACAACGTCCAGGTGGTGACAGGAAACATCCGAGGCGCTGGCACCAACTCAAAGATCCACGTTGTGATGCACGGCTCCAAGGGCCTGAAGAACAGTGGCAAGGTTACGGGAACGCATGTGAATGATTTAATAAACGGATTAAGCTACATTCTGCTTGCAAGTGATAAATCATTCATAGAACAAACAAAACCTACAAAACATGCGCTCTTTAAGACCCACAATAGTTCAAATATTTGTCACCAATTACGATAAAAAAGGATTTATGGAGTATTGCAGTGTAGCGCTCTTTTTTCCCCCTGATATTATTGGGTTAGACAGCGAGGTTATGTGATCATTGACGACTGAACCAACTGGTCAATGAGCTGAAATAGTCCAAGGTTCTGGTAATCAGTAAGGATCAAAGATAGTCCGTAAGGAGTTATGGTACAAAGTGAACCAATCTAACCTTGGTATATATGTGTGTAGGTCTTCCTGGAGGGGGGTAAGTTTGAACGGGATTTGACGGACGGTTTCAACGTGGAGATTGCGGCCCTCCTCAGTCCCCTCAGCAGAGTCACTATTGGGCATGACAACGGAGGAGTCAGCGCTGGGTGGTACTGTGAGCGGGTACGTCACCCACCCACACACACACACACACACACACACACACACACAGGGACATACAATAAAACACTGAAACACATTGCACCAACTAGAAGAGAAGTTTTTCTTATGATAAACAACATTGCCCTTTTCTCATGTGACCCATTTTTGATGTTCCTTTTGTAGGTGGTGGTATTCTGTCCATTCACAGGGATTGAGCAGACATTCCCCTGTAGTCAGTGGCTCGATGAAAATGAGGGCGATTGTCTAATAGAGAGAGAGCTCTATGAAATGGTTTCCCTCAGGCAGAAGAGACAAAAGAGTGAGTGGTGTTGTGTTCCCCTTCTTGTGCACATCGGATCAAATAAACTATATATGACCTTGGGTGTCACTTGTTTTGCTGTGAATAGGGTTTGTGCTAAAGTTTTTGAGGTAGCAAATGCTGTTAAGTTTGGTATTGCATAAAATGGTAAACAATCAAATAGGCAGGTGTGTTTCATAACGGTAATACTCTGCAATAAGTATGCATTTTCAGCAAAAGAGTGTGCTATGTATGTTATGAGTATTTGGACCATTTCAGCCAGTGTTCAGACCTCCTCTCTGTTTGCCTTCCTGGTCAGAGCACCCCTGGTCTCTGTGGATCTGGACATCGGACTTGCCTGGCGCCGGCACAGACGCGGAGATCTCCTTCCAGATCTATGGCACGAAGGGCAAGTCAGACGAGATCAGGCTGGACAACAAAACAGATAACTTTGAGCAAGGCCAGGTGGACAAGTTCATAGTGAGTGTGCGGTGTGGAAATATGAAATGGGCTGACAAAGTGCTCAGCGTGGCCGTCCGCTGTGCTTTATGACGTGTACACTCGTTGTTTACCTTCTGTCTCAGGTTGAGCTACCCAACTTGGGGTTGTTGACGAAGTTTCGCATCTGGCATGAGAAGAGGAGTCCATTCACAGGCTGGCATCTCAGCAAGGTGAGCGGATTCAAGTGCTTCCGAGAGCCTCTCCCTGCAGCACTCGAAATCTCTAACATTTCTCCGTAACTTTGGAAGGCTACTCTGATGAAATCCTTGACCAAGGAGAAGTACAAGTTCCCCTGTGAGCGCTGGCTGGACACAAACGAAGATGACAAGGAGGTCGTGAGAGAGCTGCCCGCTATTGGAGATCTCATTACCGAGCAACTGCCTGGTATGGGTACCTGCAGCATTTCAAACATAGGAATGGATTTTCCTCAGCTCTCAAGTGCCTTGCAAACTATTTGTCAGCGCGTTGAGAGTAACCACTTTGAGCCATGTCCCTGTTATGGTATTTTCCAGTGATTAAGTACCGTGTAACTGTGTACACTGGGAATGTTGGTGGCAGTGGGACCGACGCCTCTGTCTTCCTAAATCTAATCGGAGATCTGGGAGATACTGGAGATCGGATGCTGGTGAACTGCAAAAACAATGTGAACAAGTTTGAGAAAGGCAATGTGAGTCCTAATGCTTTTTCAATCTTTCAGAGTCCTATGTTTTATATCCGTCTCAAGGATGTTTCAAAAATGTAAATCACACAGTACTAGTGATTTACATTTTTAAACACAAAACACACAGTACTAGCAACTTTGACCCTCAGAGATGGTTTCAGCACCGCTTATCACGTTTAAAATATACTTATGATGACCATTCAACAATCTGATTTACCGTCATTTCTCTCTTCGTCAGATGGACGAGTTTATAATCGAGGCAGTGTCCATAGGGCAGGTGAGGAGGGTGAGAATTGGCCATGACGGTAGAGGCGGGGGTTGTGGCTGGTTCCTAGACAAGGTGGCAGTAAGAGAGGAGGGAAAGGCTGAGTCTCAGTCTGCAGAATTCCCCTGTAACCGGTGAGTTGTCTACAAGTCCACATACAAGTCCACACAGTAAGTATGCACTGGAGATTTGAGGACAGACAGATCTCATAAGATATTCCAATTAACTGCTTTTTCAAATCAACAGGTAAGACAGCCATTTTAAAACATAGGTAACACCTGTGCCGTATAGTGGTATAACATGTCACAGTCTCATTTTGAAAATGTTATTTGTTATGTGTTATTGGCTGTTCTTTCTCTGATGGTCCTCAGGTGGCTTGACCGTAACGAGGACGATGGGCAGATTGTTCGTGAGTTAGTGCCGTTTTCAGATGGTCAGCGACTTTACAGTAAGTATGAGGAGGACCTTGTTTTTTTTCCCAGGCAGGAACTCAAGCCCATCATGTTATTTCTGTTGGCGAGTGTTGACAAGTGTTTTTCTTTTGTGGTTTTCTGTCTTTAGACGTCAGCTACCATGTGTCTATTAAGACTGGGGACATTCCTGGGGCAAGCTCAGACTCCAAGGTGTTTGTTAAGCTTTACGGGGAGAAGGGCGACACCAGCAAAATGATGCTGGTGGTTTCGGACAACAACTTGAGCAACTATTTTGAGACAGGCCGTACTGACATTTTCACAGTGGAAACCTCTGACATTGGACAGGTGGGTCAGCACTGATTCTCAAAACATGACTCCCACAGACAATGAACAATCAGATAAGATTATGGAGAATATGTATTCAAATATGCTGTTCCACTCCTCCTTTCAGATCAATCGCCTCATGATTGGCCATTCCGATGAGGGGATGCGCGCTGGCTGGTTCTTGGACAGTGTCCAGATCATGGTGCCGGTCCACGGGAAACAGTACATGTTCCCCAGCCACCGCTGGCTGGACAAAGACGAGGCTGACGGCAAGACGGAGGTGGAGATTTACCCCAGTGAGATCCTAGACATTGAACAATGTAGGTTACCCACCTTCACTCATGTTTGTCTGCACAGAATGAGGCCGTTTCATACAGTTGTCTAACAGTGCAAGATCACACACGAGTCTGTCAAAGTTATTGAATTATTGTTTGCTTGTAGCGATCGTCTGATGGATGTTTATCTATGAACTTGTTTTTTGTATCACCTCTTTTTGCAGTAAAGAACTATGAGATAACAGTGGTCACTGGTGACGTGGGTTTTGCTGGCACCAATGCCAGGGTGTTTATCCAGATCTATGGAGATGAAGGGAAGACTGAGCTCATCACACTAAAGAGCAGATCCAACAACTTTGAGAGAGGAACAACTGAGATATTTAAGGTAGCGTCACATGTCATGCATGTAACTAACACAGCTGAAAGAACCCATCCTGGTATGATGACCCTACCGGAACTGGTCAAATAACTTGATTCTTACACACTCAGAAGCAGCAAGTGCGTTCCAGCGTTGCTGTTTAATCACTGCGTTCATGTATCTCCTAGGTGGAGGCTAAAGATGTGGGGAAAGTCTTCAAGGTGCGTATCGGTCATGACGGGAACGGGCTCGGGTCCGGCTGGTTTCTGGAGAAGGTGGACGTCAAACACCTGGTCATGGCCATGGTCCCCAAGGAGAAGAAGAAGGAGGACAAGAAGAAGAAGAAGAAGAAAAAGAAGGGGGAAGAAGAGGACGAGGAAGACGGGGCCGAAGATGAGATGCAGGAGGTGGTTCTGACGTATGCCTTCCCCTGCTCCCGCTGGCTGGCTGGGGGGGAGGAAGACGGGGAGCTGGTGGTGGAGCTGCTGCCTGAGAATACGGAGGATTTAGAAGGTACAGAGAAGAGCAGAGACAAACAGAAAACAAGCTTCATATCGTTGAAATAATAGTTACCATACCTGCAGGGTTTCATTGAAAAAATTATCATACACTATCTGTGTTTACCAATATCATTAAGACAGAGGGAACATGGTAGATAACAATATAGTCATAAAATATACTAACATGACATTGTTTGAGTTTACACATTACTTGGAGGGATTTCCAAAATGTACCTGTGATGAATCGCTTCCAATGTCCCACAGAGAACACCTATGAAATGATTGTGTTCACTGGTGACATGGTGGGAGCTGGCACTGATGCCAAAGTCTACATCAATATTTATGGGGAGAACGGTGACACGGGAGAGCGCTATCTCAAGAACTCTAACCACCTCAACAAATTTGAGAGAGGGCAGGTAAGGTCCCATTACACAAAAAGGAAAGAACATCACATTTAACGAAGGAAGTACCATTGCTTGATAGTTCAGATTATGCTACCATGCACAGGAGCAGTGAAGGTGAATGTGAGAAATGAATGGTGTGACTATCCATTGAAAAACTGCACAATACCATGGTACAACCTCAATTTGCCTAGAAGAATGTCCTTTTGTTAATTGCTCAACGAAGTGGAACGTATCAACACTTCGAGGCAATGTGAGCTCTCCTCCAGTCTGGCGGTGGCAGCGTGTTTTCTAGGATTACATGCTGCCTGGCAAACAGGAAGGCCAGCTGTGGCGGAAGTGGCTGGAAGGACCTCTTCAAGTCAATGAGCCCACCCAACTTTCGCGACATTGACGAGCCGGATAGTTTCTTGTCTCGTATTCAAATGAGATGTTGCGGCAGTATAGCTTTACTCATCACTTATCGCAAACAAATCCATTATTTATCTCAACAGTACACCTGGTTGCAGTAGAGCTGACTGGAGCACCAAGTGCACAGACAATTAGTTTTATTTTGATCAAACTTGGGAGAAGCCCATTGTCAGGAAAGAGAAACCGTTTTGTCAGAGCAACAGAGGGTTGAGCCATTATATCCATAAGCCCACTGAAGTCTAGAATGTACCGCCATTTTTGAAGGATAGGGGAAGACCATCTTTGCTAGATGTCTCTCTACAGCATTTGCTTTGCAGGAGGACGTGTTTTCCCTAACTGCAGTGGATCTGGGGCCTCTGAAGAAGCTCCGTATTCGTCATGACAACAGCCATTCCCACTCTTCCTGGTACCTGGACCGTGTAGAAATAGTGGACACAAAGGATGACACAACGTACGTTGAATAATAAGGCAGATTTTACAGAATGGCAATTTCTGACCAAACTGAATGATGGAGTTGTAACAACACGACTACGTAGCACATTTGAGTGTCAGTGTTTTTCTGGGCTTTGTAGTTACTACTTTCCCTGTAACCGTTGGTTGGCGGTGGATGAGGATGACGGACAGATCGCCAGAGAGCTGGTGCCTGTGGACGAGGCCTTTATGAGGAAGAACGATGATGAGGAAGGGACGGGCGCCACTCTTGGATTGGAACAAAAAGGTGAATTACAGGAATGGCTTGTAGTAAAAAGATAACAAAGTTGAATTAATGCCATCCATCAAGCAGTGATGCATCAATACTGTCGTGAGTGTGGAGAACACTTTTTATTTTATCTAATGATGATGTTTAACAGCCATGTCCACAACCTATAACCTGAAAATAAAGACAGGGGACAAGAAGAATGCAGGAACCGATGCCAATGTATTTGCTATTCTGTATGGTGAAATGGATGACACAGGTAAGGTATGGTCCCATCCCCTTTGTTAATGAAGTGTTATTACCTTATAATCCTTTCTTAAATCGGTCAAAGTTTCTTTTCCCACTGGGCCCTCTGCACAAAACAACATAAATCCTATGGAAATACGTTGTTGTAGGCTCTTAGGACAGGATTTACAGCATATTTGACCATTTTTTAGGAATAATCAACTTAAAGGCGTGTAAGTCGCATAAGAACAAATTTGAGCAGGGAATGATTGAGGAGTTCACTGTGGAGGCTGTGGACTTGGGAGACCTGAGGAAGGTGCACATCGGCCATGACAACTCAGGTAGGATTAAGAAGGGAGGGAAAGACAACAGCAATAAAACATCATATGAAAAAATAACCATTTATTATGTAAATAAGGCATTTACAAGATGAGATAACTATTTCAATGTCTGGCTGTTGTTTATTTAGGTGGGTCTTCGGGTTGGTTCTTGGACTGGGTAGAGATTGATGCCCCCTCGCAAGGTCAAAGACTACGTTTCCCATGTGGCCGCTGGTTGGACAAAGGAGAAGACGATGGGGCATTAGTAAGGGACCTATACCCTGCAGAGTTACAGACTGAGTTCTATATGCCATGTGAGTACATTTGTGTGGATTATAAAATAAACAATTTTATTTTGCTTATTTTATAAGTAAGAAGTTCATACAGTCGTTCTTTTGCATCATACGCCATGGAGTGCGTACTATTCTTCTTCCCTCTCAGTTGTACCATATGAGATAAAGCTGTTCACCAGTGATGTGTTTGCGGCGGGGACGGATGCAGACGTCTTCATAGTACTGTACGGCCGCAAGGCCGTCTGCACCCAACAGAAACACCTGTGTGTCAACGGGAGAGAGAGGCGGATGTACTTTGAGAGGGACTCTGAGGACATGTTTATCGTTGAGGTGCTAAAACAGCACAAATTAAAGCCTGAGACCTCTGAGAAATGTACTCTGTACTGTAATGATGTACCGTGGACGGCACTCAAGTATCCTTTTTTTATGTTTTATGCCTATGCATTTTTTTTACAGTTGGAGGACATTGGTGACATCATAGAGAAAATCAGGATAGGACACGACAACAGGGGCACCAATCCTGGCTGGCATCTTGACCGAGTGGAGATCAGAAGACTGCTGAGGAAAGGAAAGGTACGGGATTCCCTTGTTCTATCCTCAAACAGTTGTTGGACTAAAATGTGTCTTTTGTTGTCATTGCTGTTTATAACTTGTTGTTATCTCATATTTATAGACTTTTGGTACATACATAAAAGGCTACTACAAAGTATACTCAATGATTAACTGTGTTACGTTTACTTTCCATTGTATTAGGGCTCAGAGACAACCATCTTCCCATGTGAGTGTTGGCTGGCCAAGTCAGAAGATGATGGGGAGACAGTGAGGGAGCTGGTCCCCTCGGACATCATCACAGAGAAACTCCTGAGGGACGGCAGTCTGAAGGTGACAGAAATCGAGGTGGAGGATGCCTTAGAAAGTAAGGTTGCTTTGTTTGGCACAAAAAGGATTGACTCCCCTAAGGCTACAGCTAAATTAAAGTCTAATAACAACATGTCTTTTTCTTTTTGAATCTCTTTCAGCTCACACGTATAAGGTGTCTGTGCGCACAGGTGACATGGCAGGAGCAGGAACCGACGCCAATGTGTTTCTCACTGTCTATGGAGATTTAGGAGACACAGGGGAACGCAAACTCAGCAAGTCTGAGACCAACAGCAACAAGTTTGAGAGAGGAGAGGTATGTACAACCAATGCAAACCAATTCAACAGTATTCTATTGATAGTATATAAGTTCTCTTTTTACCTAGTCATTTTGACAAATGAATAGTGTAACATTAGACATTTTCTGTTAACGTTCTCATCAGAATTGCTCAGTGTCCGTTGCAGACAGTAGTGAGTGTGTGTGTGTGTTTGCATTCCAGGTGGATAAGTTCAACATTGAGGCGGTGGACCTGGGCCAGGTGTATAAGATCCGTATCCGCCATGATAACTCCATGCTGGGAGCAGACTGGTACCTGGACCAGGTGGAGGTGGTGGATGTGGAAACAGAGGAGGTCTACATGTTCCTGTGTGAGCGCTGGCTCTCTAAGAAGAAAGAAGACAAACGAATAGAGAGAACCTTCTTTGTCATGGTGTGTACAACCTTCAATTCATTCTGATTAGTAACATGTTGTAATTAGCTGCTTCTGAAGCAAAAAATAAATACATCAGGAAAACATCTTAAAAATAATACCAAAGCTGTAATGTGTTTCATCCCAGGGTTATGAGGGTGAGAGAAGCAGTGATCCAAACTCCAAAAAGATAGCACAAGCAAAGTTAGGGCTGGACAGGAACGCTAATAAGAAGAAAAAGAAGAAAAAGGTGGCAATCACTGAAGACGCACCAAGTAAGGCAAAGGAAAACACAGCGTCATGCATTAGGATAGGTTTGAAACATTAACAACCATTTATTTGAACAAGGTGGGAAATGTGGTTGGACGTGTCTAACCAGAGCCCCGTGTCCATTTGCTAGTCATTCCCTACCATTTCACTGTATCTACGGGTATGGACGGCGATGCAGGCACCATGTCCAGGGTCTTTGTCATCGTCATTGGGCCAAACGAAATGGAGACAGAAAGGCTTTGGCTGGACCTCCCAGAGGGGAAAAAGAGCTTTGCTCCTGGGTCCATGGAGAGCTTCCAGTATTATGGAATAGATGTGGGAGAGATCAAGAGAGTGGAGGTGAGGACAATTGAGTCTCATTTCAATGTTCTCCGATTCTTTTGCGCCTACCACTCCCCCCATTGCTACCCATTTGATTGTAATACATAAACATGTTTAAAATAAATGTTTTTAACATGTTTTTCTCCTCTACCCTGCGTCCTGCTGTCTCCTTCTCCCTCCTTGAACAGCTTGGCCATACTGGTGCCACCCCAGAGAGCTGCTGGTTGGTAGATGAGCTGTCTGTTGCAGTGCCAACCAAAGGCATCCAGTATAACTTCCACTGTAAGTGCTGGTTAGCTAAGGACAGGGGTGATGGCCTCACCACGAGACTGTTCAATGTTCTGGATGCTAGCAGTATCAACATTATTCGCAAGGTAATTTAGTAAAGATGTGCATCCCACCCCTTTAAAACTGCCATCCTAGAAAGAAAAAAAAAAGGAGAAAAAATAAAGTTAAAACATTGCAGTATGTCCGTGTCCGCTCAGGTCCTCTATGAGGTTATGGTTGTCACTGGTGACACTCAGTATGCAGGAACTGACACCAATATCTTCCTTACCGTGTTTGGAGCCAATGGGAGTTCAGAGGAGATGTTGCTGCCGAAGAACGAAGTCAGGTGATCTGACAGTCTGTGGCATTGGTTTGAAACATGTCCCATCTATTTGGTTCTACTTGTATGTATAATATCCATTCCTTTAGATTTGAACGAGGCCAGGAGGACACTTTTAATCTGGAGATAGACGACATTTCTCCGCTAAAGAAAATCCGAGTTCGGATTGATGGCACAGGGAGCCGGCCCGACTGGTTCATGGACAGGGTCTGTATCAAATGTATGTTACTAATGAAGAGTTAGCTTATAATTGTCATGTGTAATATGAAAACATTTCTGAATGAAATGTGTAAATAGATCCAGATGCGCAACCTAACCACTGAGGACGTGTATGTGTTCACGTATGAGAATTGGCTGTCAAAGACCAAAGGGCCCAAAAGGATAAAGGTATGTGAGCTACCTGCTGTGGTGGATGATGAAGAGATGGTGGAGAGGACCACCTACACCATCCAAGTCCAAACTAGTGATGTTGGAGGTGAGCCATATCAATGATAAATGCATGCATCTAATATGTTCATGCATGGTTTTTCCTAGTTAAAACATTTTTCCAGGGAAGGATATAAATGACAAATAGCATATCTCAGAACAATTGGGGTGCCTATGTTTTTTTTTTGTTTGTTTATATTTTCAGGAGCGGGCACTGATGCAAACGTGTTCCTCATAGTGTTTGGGGAGAATGGGGACACCGGTACCCTGGCTTTAAAAGAGAGCAGCAACCGGAACAAGTTTGAGCGTAAACAAAAGGACGTGTTCCGCTTCGCTGATATCCTCAGCCTGGGAGAGCTGTCCAAGGTCCGTGTTTGGCATGACAATAAAGGTAAGACTGGAAGTGTAACCACCTCTGGAGAAAACAGCTTTCACAACTGCAGAGTTAATTCAGAGCACCTCTCAAAAACAAAGTTACAAGAAGGTGGGAAATTCACAAGTAAGGGTACTTTATGTGTTATGTCTAGGCCCTGCCCCAGGCTGGCATCTTGAGGGAATAGATGTGAAGGATGATATTATGGACAAGACATTCCGCTTCCCATGTGACCGCTGGCTCGCCAAGAACGATGATGATGGGCAAATCATAAGAGAACTGGCATGTGCAAGCAATGACATCCTTGACCTCAACGAAAAAACAAGTGAGCCATTATACTGTATTAGGTAACCTAAAGACAATGTAAGGACAATGCATATGAGGGCACAATCTCAAGATATGAGCAAATGCAAATAATGTGTGAACGATAACCTGCCATTTAAACATGAGCGTAAAAACATTTGCTATTTATTCTTTGTTTATATAGAATATGAAATTGCCACGACAACAGCTAACACAGATGATGCCGACACCAAGGAAAATGCCTGGATTGTGCTTGAAGGAAAGAAAGCACGTTCAAAGGAGTTTCTACTGGAAAATGCCTCTAAGAAAAAACGTTTCTTATGGTAGGTTTACAAAAAAGAGATTTAATTGAGAGTTTTTAGAAGAGTGATAATGCATCTACAGAACAATGGTCCTATTCAATCCAAATATATGTTCTATGCACAAGAACAATTGTCTGGGAGATTTTTACATACTAATGAATATTAAACTGTCTCTCCCTGGTGTTTGCACTGTAACCTAAAACCCATTACACTGTCAAATAACAGTGGCGCCACGGACACATTTGAGTTCTCCTCTAAGAATCTGGGAGAGATAGCTGGCATCTGCGTGGGTCACATAACTAAAGATGGCAAGAAGGTGAAGGGTGAAGCCTTCTGGCACGTCATGGAGGTGGTAGTGACTGAGAAGGAACTGGGGAACAAGTGAGTGGTTAAACTTAGGTCACCCATTATGGACGCAAGTAAGTGTGATTGTTAATACTTGGCATTTGTTATTTTACCCCTTACCCAGGTATTTTTTCCATTGTGATGCCCTCATCCCCCTGTCAGCAAAAAAAGACAAGTTCCTAACCTTTGAGTGCTTCAAGACAATTGAGAGCTTTGCCAGCAAGGTCCGAAGTCTTGTGCCTGTCAAATATGAGATCATTGTTATCACAGGTGATGTCAAAGGGTCCGGCACTGATGCCAACGTTTACATTACCTTATATGGCACCAATGGCGACTCTGGAAAACGTCCACTCCGTCAAAAGTTCCGGAACCTCTTTGAACGAGGACAAACGGACCGCTTTGTTTTGGAGATGTTGGACCTTGGGGAACTTCTAAGGGTCAAGGTAGAACATGATAACAGTAGTTCAAACGGTGGATGGTACTTGGGGTGTGTGGAAGTGACCAACACAGCTAACTCAGTGACCACCATCTTCCAGTGTGGAAAGTGGTTGGACACTGTAAAGGCCGACAGCCAGATTCAAAGAGTGCTCTATCCAAAGTACTAAGGGGCACTCAGGATACACATAATAATACTTATTTATGGATGCTCAGTTGCTCAGGAATATTTTGTATGTTTGTTTTGTAAAATCAGATTTCAAACTAAGAGGGATGTGTTAGAACTTGAGTAAACATGCGGGGTGTTTAATATGCAAACACGAGAAATAATGAAAATATAGTTGCTACTCATTAAACCCAGACTGAGTACAGTTTACATTCCATGTAATTGCCATGTTTGGCTATCAAAATGTGGTAGTTGATGTATATTTTTTAATGTAACTGTTGTTTTATACTTTCGTTTAATAGGTTTACAAGCACTATACTGAAAATATTTGTGTACAAGAAGCTGTGTATAATAGGTTAAATGCCTTTGCTGTATTGTACTGCCTTTAATTAGGTAAAATAAACTATTGTGATAGTTTTTTAGGCGGTTTATTTGAAAAACACATACAAAAAGATCATATACAAGACAATAAATAAAAAAGGAGACAGAACAGTTTGGGTTAAGCTATGCAACTTTTGCATCATCATTAGTAATAAGTACAGTACAAAATCCACCCAGAGTGAATCTAGATTTTCCACAATATTCACTGATCATGTTATTCTTCATTATGATTTAGCTATTGCTTTCATATTATTGATACATACTTCTACTTTTCTATAAAATACTCAAGATCATAAAACATTGCGCGGTAACAGCAAAACAGCAGTGTGTTGTACAAAGATGGCCACTTCCCTTTTTCACTGGCAGGTTAATCAATATTTTGTCAGCAGCAAAGAAACATCTGAAATATTCAAGAAGGTACAGCATCATATTAAACACATCTACAGAGCTACTCCCACATACACATAGGAAAACCTGAGAAGGACATGCATTAGGAAGCTTGTGCTTTAAGATCTACTGTTCATTCCGGTTCATCAGCTTGAGTTAATAATACTATGGCTACTGTCCAGTTTCCTCTGGTATTAGTGGGTACACTGTGGAGGACACAGGGTAAGGCCAGTGAGAGCAGGAAACCAAAAAAGAATAAGACCAGACAGCTTCATTCCAATCCAATATACTGTACTACTATATGTAAGATTAATACATTATCAGGAAATGCACATCAAAACGTGGTTAGCTTTATCATACCCCTTTTGTAAAATATTCTAGCTATCTATATTGTATACCACAGTAATACACCAGCTTTTTGTAATAAGACCAACAGCTTTTTGTAATAAGATCAACAGCTGAAGTTAGCATGTTAGCCACATCCCTTGCCCCACACAAACATAGCATTTGCCAGCAATACAAAGTACCTAATAACACAGTTTTTCTGTGGGTTGTATAATATGCAGTATTGAGATTCATATATGGTTTATATATCTATAAACATGATTAAATGAAACAATAAACAAACCAAAATCCTGGATAAAATACACAAAATGAAAAAAAGAAGCTGTATTATACTTCCAAAGCAAGAGATTGGTTATTGGTTAAGCCATGCTAAGATGAGGGGGTACATGCTAGTGCATTTCCACCTGCCTAATATAATCAGGGTTGTCCACTGGAGGAAAGCAGAGGTGAGTCATGGATGGAATGTTATCCAGATCAACAGCACCACACTGGGTCGAAACAGTACTAAAATACCCTAGTCCACTTTCAATAAGTTTCTTGTGTTTTTTTTTCCCTCAAAGAAAAAAAAATTAAAAAATAAAACAAAACACAACTGCATGCAAAAGCTCCCCCCACCAACCAATGCATAATGAGGTATTCTTTTTTTTTAATTTTATGTTATTTCTAAATAAATAGATTGATTAAATTGCAAAGTTATGAGATAGACATTAAATATTCCACCACGATAGCTAGCTAGCTACAGTTAGTAATAAATAATGATTGTTAAATACTTAAGGCATCTTAAATCACAGCATCCTATGTGAACTAGCAACCCTCCATATTCATCTGAATAAAGTTTTTTTTGGATGGAGGTTTCATTCAAGGAAAACAAAAAAAAGCAACACAAACAGTCAAGTTACCCTCCAAAAATACACAAGGAAGCATGAAGATACCTGTAACTGAATACACATAATCTAGGACAAGGACACCTCACACCATCAACTCAAAATCAGGCAACTCCATATTAATAGTGCATTTACAAAACACAAGCTACATCATAACAACAATAAATAGGTTTTTGCAGCACTGCAGCTACTTCTTCAAAATTGTGTAGTATAATGTCCAAATTGGCATGAGTGCTAAAAGTAAATTGCAAGTTAGAAAACAAAATATGTAATAAATGACGAAATGGAAATACAAACATAATATTAGGAATAATCGTTTGGTATTCTTTAAATGAATGGCTTTATCTCCCTTTCACCCTCCTTCAAGTGAACTACACCAATATGGTTCATGCATGATCAAGAGAAAACAGCATCTATCACTGAACATAATACAGTTGTTCTAGCAATACCATACACTACTTTGATGGGGAAACAATCAAAACATATTCTAGCACGTAATCTTTTAGGCCGCCTACTTTTTTTATTCCCTGTAACATTGGATGCAGTCTTTTAATCAAACAACTGGAACAACTGAGATTGAAATGTAGGGAGCCAATACACAACAGAGGCATTTTACTACGTATACACCACGTGTGCTTGTTCTGTAGGCAATAAGGTACTGGTATAGGTCATACAAATGTTATTATTTTTATTCACTCTGATGGCAAGATACAGGCACTGCATCCTCGAGCCCATGCCAGCCTCTTAGATCATGCCAGGGATGAGGCAATGGGTAAAAGTCGCCAATAAGACACCCGCACATCCTCGGCTATGTCTAAACAGCGTTAGAAGGGCAATGCCCCTCTACTTCAGGATCGGTGTCTGGAGGCCACTTCTGCCCACTCCCACATCCTACGTGGACGAAAAGGGGAGTCCAGGTGTGACTTCGACCTACTCTATGGATGAGCCGGGGTCTGAGAATACGGTTCACATGCACAGACACAATCCTTGGTTCTACTGCTCCACAATCACAACACAGCCCAAGTCTGCCATACAGCATGCATATCTGGGGCATCTGCATGAGCATATACTGTAAAGGCCCTACTACAACACTACACAGACAACTGAAGCCATGCTCGCATCAGCATTCCTAGCATCAAATCTGATGGCGTCTAACTGCAAATCCAATTTTAAACCCTATGTGGTGAAAGGCCCTTTGGCACTTGTCAACAGTAAAACCCCTTTTATCAATGCCTACTCAGACTCAACACCAAATGTCCCTTACTTGTAGAGTTATACCTCCATTTCCCCGCTCTGTCCTTTTTTAATTTTCACACACACTTGCTTAAGCGTGGCCCTGCTACACGACACTGTCAAAATACACTGGCTATCAAGAACAAGACTACACTTCATTTGACCACAAGCATTCAGTCACAAGTGCTCACAGCAGACAACTACCTCATTTTAGTAAATGTCAAGTAATGCTCTGTACAGGTGCGCCGTGGCTTGGCTAGAGAGTGCAGCTTGGAGGATTTTTTTTTTATATATATTTTTTTTTACAGACCAGGGAGGGTGTGATTACAGTGACAGCAACGTAGCCCCCTGTCCTCCCCATTACACACAACAAACAACGCTGCGGAATACGAAGCAATGGTCTCTGGGTTGCTGAATGGAGAAGCATTATGTGAGGTGGTAGACAATCAGACAGAGATCCATGGAGAGCCTTAGCACATCTGTCCATGCATTCTCCCTGTGAGCTGATCCATCTCGCTATCTATTCATCTCTCCACCCAGAGGCCACACTTGTCGTGTGGTGTGTGAATGTGCTTTGTAGATCCCTCTGTCACATTGGTTGTCTTCTTCAGTTGGCTCAGAAGGCAGGCTCATAAGTGATGCAGATGGGAAGAGGGGTGTTTGGCAGAGCTCCTCAGGGGGAGGCTAAGGAGAAATACAGGACGAGATCCAAAGCAGTCGCGAGAAGGCATCAGCTGTCTGCCGTCAGCTGGGTCTCAATGTCCACTCTACAAATAGGGCATTTTCTGCTGGTGGCCAGCCACTGGTCCACACACCCCTGGTGGAAAAGGTGCATGCACGGCAATCTCCTTCAGAGAGAGAAATAAGAGACATTTTCTTTTATGAACACCGACAGGAACCGTTTGTTTTCCAAATCATGTTAAGTATGAATAATGCAGTCTCTGCATAATGGATCACTTCATCTTCCACAAAGTCCAATACACTGAAAGGTTAAGATTTACCTGACATCCTCTCCATCCTCTAACATTGACAGGCAGATGGTACACTTCTCATCTGTGTCCAGCTCCTCATCCTCCAGACACATTTTTAGGTCCTGTGGTATTCTCTGCAGAAACAAAGCATTCATCAATATTTAAACGATAGGGATGCACCAACATGAACCTTTTAGCCCAAAGCTGATTGTCTTTGTGTCAGCACAATTTGCCCTACATGGATATAGACAATTTGAGGCTGAATTGTACTGCCTCTGACAACATTCTTTAGAAATACACCTTCAGTACGTTGTTTTAAAAGCATAAATGAATGAAAATGTAATGTAATACAGGTTTACAATTTTATAAAAAATTGAGTTTTTCATTATAGAACATGCAATACTGATTGTGTTTCTTAATGCCGATATTGGCTAAATCAGATCAGGAACATGTTTAATGCATATATGCTACAAATGTGCTGAAAATCTAATGACCACGGATGGCCATGGCTTTCTATTCTGCTTTTGCATAACGTTCATTTCACCCAGCTTGGGAAACTTGTTTTCTCACCTTTTTGTACTTGTGAGGGAAAGTGAATCTCTCGATAGTAGTTTGGACAGCTCCACGGTTCACACTGCCAAGTCTGTCCTCCAACTGCAGAAGTTCCTACAGGAACACAAGCCATAAGTTATAAAATACTTTTTAGGGAAAGAGAGTTCAAATTCAGAATTCTTGTCAAACTTGGCAGATCATACAAAGCCACATGTAAAATGTATAAAGAAATACAGATATTCATAGAAAGACCTTTCTATGAAAACATAACACTAAGTTTACAGGAAAAACACATAATCTGAAGAGGACATTTGTCTCTCTCTCACACACACGTCTGTTAAAAGCATTGGTCACAGAGAGCCAGTGACAGATTAGTGCAGACAGGTGTGTGTCTTGTAGGAGGGGGAGACGTCAGAACAGACCTCATAGCTTTCTCTCACAGCTGACGCATGGCGGGAGGGGTTGAGACTTTGTAGGGCTAGCAGGTGTAACTGGGGATAAGGGTAATTCCTGATCTCATGGACAACCTGTGAAAAGACACGCTTGTCATATTGTTTTTCCCCTCACAGACAAATCCAACATCAGACCTAAATTGGATAGCAGGCTTCGAGAAAGTTACGGTCCAACTTTAGCAATGACTGAGCTCAAATGGTTTTCAACAGGAAAACCATTAATCCCCACCACACAAAAGCCTAAAAATACCAATTTACATACACAGATATAAAAGCAAATATAGATGTAGTGAAATGTAGCAATAACAACATGAACTATGCCAAGCCCACCACTTGTGTTGAGGCATTGTTCCGAGGGAAGTGATGCATCCTGGGAGAGGTCAGGTAGTGTTGATAGTGCTGGGGTAGTGGGTGGATGTGGTACTGGTGGGGGCTCAGCCCAGAGTCCACACTCAGGTCCCTGGACCAGCGCACCATGAAAACAAGTCATTAATATTGACGTTAACAGGTAGAACGGATGTCACAACCAAGCTTGCCTTGGAAATTTAATTTCACTGCGTAGGAGATATGGTTGTGCCTTGTAAATCTCCCTTATTTAGTGAACATGACAGCTATGAAAATATAGTTGATGTTTACCAGTCTGTTCCCTCGGCCAGATAGCGAGGCTGCTGAACCACGGGCTGAGGAGGGACATGAAGGGGGGGAGCAAACTCAAAGCCTGGCCGCAGTCTGTGGGGCTGGTGAGGAACTCTCTCTGGGGTACGCCTGCTTAGGAAATAAAGGTGTTAATCTGGAGCGCCAAACTCCCACATAGCATGACCAGTCTGCCAGCTAGAGACAACTAAAGACAACTTAAATCCTGACAGCAGCAAAACGCTACTCCATACCTAGACGGTGGTAGGATGTGTCGGTGTTGAGCCTCTATGATCTGCTGCTGGAGGAGGTATTGCTGGTGTAATGCCTGAGGTAGGAAGGGAGGGGCAGGGATGTCCTGGAACGGGGGAGCAGACAGGGGGTTGAGGGGTGGGTGGAGCTGAGGGGCATGCTGGTGCCCAGGAGGGGCCATGTGGGGGTTCATGCCTGACTGGGGCTGTCCTGGGTGGGGCATGGGAAAGTCCATGGGCAGAGGAGCCTGAGGACCTAACTGGAAGTGGCGGCAAGAGGTAGCATGACTGTGTTGCTGCTGCTGTTGCTGCTGCTGCCGGTTGAAATGGGATCCTGTTGGAAAAATCAGAGCATATCAGACGGCTGTGAAGAGATGTTAGACTTAGAATTCCTTATGAGTTCAATTTTGTGTGTGTGACAGATCAGCATTCATAGCCCTAACGCTTACCTATTTACAAAAATACATCTGAGTAGGTTGGGAAATTGAATGGTGTACAGCATAAAGGCTAGGTCTGCTCAAAATGTGGATCAAAGGTCTATGGTTGGAAATCATTCGATATGTCTGCCATGAGGACGAAACTCTGGGCATCTGGTTCTTCAGCAATGTACGTGACCCGGACAGCTGGTTTTAACTAGCGTTAAATTGTGTATGCCATGTTTTCAATGGCTTTATATCGGTGCTATGTGTACTAATAACATATTTGTACTGAATTGCACAGCTCAGAACATTTTGCACGTTTTCAACACTAGCACCAAAACAATAAAACTTTAATTTAGGATCTTGAGTCAAATGTAAATTCCTTTTTCATAATGTTCCTTGTTTCAGCAAAATGTGACACCCGATGCTATCCCATTCAAGAACACTCCTGTTAAGAAAAAATTACTTCAATGCACTGAATGCAATTTTTTTTTTGCTCTCCACACAGAGATTTGGCAGCTCACATCATTGTTTTGTAGTGGTTTTAAAATGGCAACAAAAATGGAAGAGTATGGCAGACCAGGCCTGTTGATTACAAGGAATTATGTGGAACAATTCTCAGTAGGCATTAAAATCCACCTTAATTTTAAGCAGGAATATCTTCAGAACTTTATCTAAGCAGACATAATTATATTACCTTGTGTTAAAAATGGTAAGAGCAATTTCAAAGGAATCTATAATATGTCATTTGTATGTCAATATCAAAAAAAGTTTGTCCCGGGAAATAGGCAGTCTACATTGCATTTACTTTGAGTTCACTTGAAAGTTGCAGTGCCCAAAAATCTCAATTTTTTTTTCAAATAATTTATTTTCAGTAATATTGGTTTCTAGAATCAAAATCTGTTGATCAGAAGAATCAGCCGTGTGGTTCAGGCTATATACAAAATGGGGACACTGCATTTTCAAGTGTCTCAGTGAAAGAAATCACCATGAATGACAGCGGATAGACTCATTCAAGCCTTGTGATGAGGGAAGCGTGGAAATTGTCTATCTTTGTCACAGCAGAAGTGGTGGGTGGGGTGGAGGGGGCAGGTAAGGACAAGGGTAGGGAAGACAATAAATGGAAATCAGCAAGAAGCACACTGAAGGTTAGGAAAAATACTATATACTTTATTGAAAAATATTAGTATACGTGGAATTTGTGTTTTTGTTGTAATAATAATAATAATAATAATAATAGTAATAATAATAAATCATGCAACAAAAATAACAACATAGACTGAAGGCAAGGCCCACCATGCTCCATATAGGGTTAAAAAGAACAAAAGCAGCATCCAATGAGCAGACGTGTTGGCTACAGCACATGATTACAGTACAGCAGGGTACATCTTTACTACAGAAAGATTACATTTGAATTTGCTATTCAATGTAGTAAAATCAAAAATCTAAATCATGACTCATAATGTGACCATGCATTGAAAGTAGGCTACCATTACCAGAACAAAAGATAGAGACCACAACCAAACAATAAAAGACGTTGTTGCTAATAGAGGATTTCTGTAGCAGTGCAGGAGCTAAGCATCCCTGTGAAATGGATAGCATTTTGTTTCGTATGTTAGTGAAGGGTGTTGAGAATGATCAACCACTAGCCCTCTATAGGATTCGGTGTTAAAATATTATTGTGGTCCTTGACGGACTGGCAAAACGCCCACTAAAATCAGTATTTTTATACAGTAACCAAAACATTTTAAGAGGAGCAAAGGGGTTACACAAATGGAAAGAGTAATGACAGATTGGTGTGTACGGGTATAGTTTTCTAGTATTGGCTATGTAAATTGGAGGTCAGGTGACCACATAACAGCATTTGCTACAATGCTGTGAACCTTCGAAAAGAAAAAGACTTGCCCAATTATTGTGTTTTAGTAATGCTGAGCAATATCCAATTCATGCCAAATGTATCCACTTTACAGGAATTTACAGCAAATTGTCTATTAAGACTTAATGGAAGGTGTACAATAACATTAAACTGATCATCAGGGGGCTAAACTGCCAACTTTAGCCAATGCTACAGTATCTTGAGAGAGAAAAAGACAAAGGGTGCCCTGCTATAGGTGTTAGCTATAATTTTAGCCTTTACATAATAAAATCATGGCTGAACATTCTTGGGGATGCTTTTAATACCAATGTCGTCTTCTGATGGAAAGAGGAAATGAAGAAGGGGTTCACAATACACAGCTAAATGCAGAGAACAGGCAAAGGCCACGCCACACCACACAGCAGCAGATGATCATTAGCTACACAATGGGGGGGGCGACAAAGATCTGACAAATGCAGAATGTAGAGCCAGCCTCGATACTATGAAACAGGGAATAAGAACAGAAATAAAAACCACAATGAAATATTTGATGCCACTTTATGAATTTAATGTTACACTGCTGCTTTGAAGGTAACGTTACTTGTAATGTTACGGCTAAAATGATTAAAACAAAGCGGTTAAAACAGACTAAGAATCCCAATACAACATGAGACTGAATGATGTGATCAGTGTAGGATAACGTTAATGGCCAATTATATACACAAATATTATTTGAGAAATTATTATCGTCGATATATCATTTAACCTACGTTAGCAGTTAATGGTCACTGCAAGCGCTAGCACTAACAGATGATCTTCAAATGACATCAACCAGAGATTAGCTGACTAGCACGCTCAGTTTATTAACTGAAGTGGTGTCAGAAACCGACGTTGGTACTAGTATTAGTATACATAAATCATTTGTAAAATGCTCTGACGTAAAATGTATAATGAATCAAAATTAAAACATTATTGGTTGTCTGCTTTTTCGAGTAGCTAACGAGTAACGTTAGCTAGCTCGGGACACAGACAGTTAACATGGAGCGTTCCGGACCATGGTTGATTTAATACCAGGCGCAGGGAGTAGTCTAAAAAAAATAGCTAACTGAGTTACATACATAAAATGGCTAGCTAGCTTTCCTCAAGCTAACGTTGTCTACAAGTCGATATGTAATAATCAAGCAATACGATAACTAGCTTATTGAGTAGAAGGACACGTAGTATAGATATATCAAAGCGTTTTTGCTTTTAGTCTGTAACTTTAGTCACTACCAAACATCGAGTTCTGTTGTTGGTTAGCTTTCAGTCTGGAATGGCAGACATTTTTCAAAGTACAGTCTGTATTATCCGATCTTCTAACTAGCTAGCTAGCTAGCTAGCGTCGAAGCGAGCGAGCTGACGTTTGCTAGCACAACAACTGTCTAGCTAGGTAGCATAGCGGCAGTGAATATTAACATAACATAGTGCAATATAAAGGGAAAAAACGGTACCTCTATTTCTAACTGAGCCGAATACAGGAAGAACCAAATATCCGACATGCACTAAAACCATCCTTGGATTCGTGTCTATCTTGCCGCTTTTTTTTTTTTTTCTTGAGACAAAATAGCCCATGCGCTGTGGATCTACATTAAGGTTAACGTTAGCTGGCTAGAAAAGCTAGCTCGTTGTTGGCGTTACTCTGGTTTCGTTGATAAATCAGACAATGCAGCGCAACGCGAGAGGTGGCGACATTCAACTTTGGTTTATTTCATACAGTAGGTGGCAGTATTTTTCAAGTGGCCTACGTAGGCTTAAAAGAAGAAGAACATCCTAATGTCTTTCGCCATTACTTTCATAGGCAGTAGCTGGTCCTTGCTGCAAGTGGAGGACAGGTCCCAATTCACCCCATCAAAATGTTATCCGTTCGAGTTGCAGCAGCTCTGGTCAGAACCCTGCCCAGACGGGCTGGATATGTAAGTAATGCAATGCAATTAATTAAGTTCATTATATACGAATTCGCAAGGTCGTTAAATGTCAACTTATGCATGAACTGTGGTGGGTGTGAAGGGTACAGGCCCCTTACCTTCACGCGCTTGAGTTCCCATTAGAACTTTTTGTTCTTTGGTGCCTCTGCTTGTAATCAAGTCGCGTGACAGTTGTTTCACAATGGTCAGTCAATCATCCCTCGTATCTCTGTGAGGGATAGGAAATATTTATTTTAGTGTTCTTGTTTGCACATTCAGTGAAATGTTAGCTTACACATTGACTCCGTAGCACGTCTAACGCACTAGGTTGCTAACGTTAGCTGACTGTGTTCATTCTGACACGCTCTGAAGGTCAGTAATCCTAACAGTGGCCGTTATCGTGACTAGACAGACATGATAGGTGCATCTTTTTAGAGGATTCTTGCTTGAAACGTTGTACATTTATTTTCTCACCAGAATAGCCGTGATTTATTCCAATTGATCCTAGGTTTCCAAGAATATCGCTGCTGCCTGCGTAGGAGTGAACCACATCCACACACACAGACCATGTCTGCAGAAAACTGGTGGGTTGTCAATCATAAAGGTGTTACCTGAATATTTTCTATTTATATTTCACCTTTCTATTTCCCCAATGCAATTGTTTCAAGATAACATTATTCATAAAGGTGTTTTTTAAGTGTGTACTTACTGCAGCAACTTGGCTCAGTTAGCCCCATCTCCATAGACATTGTTCTTCAACGGTCTTCATCTTCTTGAATGGCTAAACATATAAATAACTCCTTTATATCCTCCCAGGCACAGCAGAGGTGTCCTCGATTTTGGAGGAGAAGATCATGGGTGCAGACACAGCTGCTGACCTGGAGGAGACTGGGCGTGTGCTGTCCATTGGTGACGGTATTGCCAGAGTGTACGGGCTCAGGAATGTCCAGGCTGAGGAGATGGTGGAGTTCTCCTCCGGACTCAAGGCAGGGCTCTCAAACTTACTGATATAACAATAGTCTACCCTCACCTACCTATCACTTATCTATAGTACTGAACGATCTGTCTCAACCTTGTAAAACCTTAAAGCAAAGGTAGTTCTCAGAAGTTTGCAGTGTTTATATGTTATCTATTTACTTCTCCAGGGTATGTCGCTGAACTTGGAGCCTGACAACGTTGGTGTTGTGGTGTTCGGTAACGACAAGCTGATCAAGGAAGGAGACATTGTGAAGAGGACTGGTGCTATTGTAGATGTACCTGTGGGTGATGAGCTGCTGGGCCGTGTGGTTGATGCTCTAGGAAACGCCATCGATGGAAAGGTTTGTCATCACAATACACTTTATTTTGCCCACCGTGTTTTTTTATATGTTACTAGGAGGCAATCATTTGCTAAAGTTGTACATTTACTGTTTATTGCAAATGCATCTTCTAGTAAAACGTGTGACTGTCAGATTGCCTCTGGTGATTGACAGAAACCTCTTATCCCCATGCAGGGTCCTCTGGGCTCCAGCATCCGCCGACGTGTGGGTCTGAAAGCCCCCGGCATCATCCCTCGTATCTCTGTGAGGGAGCCCATGCAGACTGGCATCAAGGCTGTGGACAGTTTGGTGCCAATCGGCCGTGGACAGCGTGAGCTCATCATCGGTGACAGGCAGACTGGGTGAGTTTGGTGATGTGGCATGACCTTCCGGTGTGATTCATACGTTGTCTGCAGATTTTTTTTTTTTTTCCAGCCCAGTAACCAAAACAAATGATATTCCCTATACTTTCACAGCAAAACCGCCATTGCCATTGACACCATCATCAACCAGAAGCGTTTCAATGAGGGAACAGATGAGAAGAAGAAGCTTTACTGTATCTACGTCGCCATTGGCCAGAAGAGGTCCACCGTAGCGCAGCTGGTCAAAAGGTTAACTGATGCTGATGCCATGAAGTACACCATCGTGGTCTCTGCTACAGCGTCTGATGCTGCCCCCCTGCAGTACCTGGCTCCCTATGCTGGCTGCTCCATGGGAGAGTACTTCAGAGACAATGGCAAGCATGCCCTGATCATCTACGATGATCTGTCCAAACAGGTGAGGGCAAATTTGATATTTAGTTGCTGGTAGCCAAATTCATATTATGGAATCGTGAAACACACTGCCTCAACCTTGGCTAGCCCACAGAATAGGCCCCCTAGTTCATCAAACTGACATTCTGTCCACTTTTTTCCCCCTGCCAGGCTGTGGCCTACCGTCAGATGTCTCTGCTGCTGCGTCGTCCTCCTGGTCGTGAGGCCTACCCTGGGGATGTGTTTTACCTGCATTCCCGTCTGCTAGAGAGAGCTGCCAAGATGAACGACAACTTTGGTGGCGGTTCCCTCACTGCCCTTCCTGTCATTGAGACCCAGGCCGGCGATGTGTCAGCCTACATCCCCACCAACGTCATCTCCATCACTGACGGACAGGTGTGGAAGGCCTGGTATTTATTGATGCAAATTTGTCTCCAGTGCATACTATCGTTAAGTGGCTTATTCATTTGTTTTGTTTCTCTTGCTTAGATCTTCTTGGAGACAGAGTTGTTCTACAAAGGTATCCGCCCAGCCATCAATGTGGGTCTGTCTGTGTCCAGAGTAGGATCTGCTGCCCAGACCAGGGCCATGAAGCAGGTATAGCTTGGTTGTTTGTGGTTTTACACAATTATCTGGAGTGATTTAATTAGTGGGGTTAGTGCAAAGCCCTGGCCTCTCAACCTGAAAGGCCACATGCCAAACCTAACTTGGTGCTGTCCTCCTTATGTGTAGGTGGCCGGTACCATGAAGCTGGAGCTGGCCCAGTACCGTGAGGTGGCTGCCTTTGCCCAGTTCGGCTCTGACCTGGACGCTGCCACCCAGCAGCTTCTCAACAGAGGAGTTCGCCTCACAGAGCTGCTAAAGCAGGGACAGTACTGTGAGTGGTTGTTAAATTTAAGTTTACTCACTTTAGCTTCCATTGTGAGTCCATAGTTGTCAAAATTCCTCATTTTATTTAAGAGGGTAGTCTTGATCGTTTAAGTGTGTACTCTTCCCACCAGGTCCCATGGCCATTGAGGAGCAGGTGACAGTCATCTATGCTGGTGTCAGAGGTCATCTGGACAAGATGGAGCCCAGCAAGATCACAAAGTTCGAGAAGGCCTTCCTGCAGCACATTCTCAGCCAGCATCAGGAACTGCTCGCCACCATCAGGTGCGACAACCTTTAACGCCACCTTGATTTGTACTTTTAGAACTGTCGAAACAACATGTTCTTTGACATAATGACTCTGTTTCACTCTAGGGCCGATGGCAAGATCTCAGAGACGGCGGACGCCAAACTGAAGCAGATTGTGTTGACCTTCCTGTCTACTTTTGAGTAACTGCAACCCCTGATCATCAGTGTGTTACCAGTCTATCCCACTGTGGTTGCAGTAGATATGTGCGAACACTGAAGGCCCTAACCTCAATGTACAGATTTCTCCTAAGAAGAATAACATTTTACAACCCTATTGACCTGTAAAATTGTTCTCTTAGTAATCAGCCAGGGTGGTTTACATCCATGAAGTGACAGGATGTAATGTGGAATAAGTGACATGTTGGGTAAAAGGAAAGGAGAATACACACATCAAATGTACTGTGTGTATGTTAGTAATTAGGATGTCCATGGTATGTCTGAAATTTTTTCCCCTCAATTTTAGAAAGGTATTGCACAGAATAATACAAAACAATTTTCTTTATGCAGTGTTTGTAAATCGTTCATAAGCATTGCAATGAGGAGTAGTGTTTGGCATTTGATCCTCGGCACAACCATTTAACATTTTGCTCATCAGTTGTGGAGTATCATACTGGCATAGTTTCAAAACAGTTGGTTTGAATGGTGGGTATGAATTGTTTGATACAATCGTAATAAAGATGGCAACATTTGTCTCAACCTTACTAGAAGTCTTGTTTTATGAAAACCTGCACATCCATATAACTTACAATAAGCAAATTTAAACTATCCAAGGGGAACCATACAAAACTCAATACTCGTATGTTTCATTTAAGATGGTATTTTGTGGAGTAGTTCAATATTTTTTAACCAACCCTTCTGTGCAACAACAAAGGAAAGGTAGCTGGGAGTAAAGAGAATTAATAGACACAAAATATACACTCACTGGCCACTTTATTAGGTACACCTTGCTAGTACCAGGTTGGACCTCCGTTTGCCTTCAAAACTGCCTTAATTCTTCGTGGCACAGACTCAACATTCCTCTGGTTTTGGTCAATATTGACATGATGGCATCACTCAGTTGCTGCAGATTTGTCGGCTGCACATCCATGATGTAAATCTCTCGTTCCACCACAACCCAAAGGTGCTCTATTGGATTGAGATCCGGTGACTGTGGAGGCCATTGGAGTACAGTGAACTCATTGTCATGTTCAAGAAACCAGTTTGAGATGGTTTGAGCTTTGTGACATGGCGCGTTATCCTGCTGGAAGTAGCCATCAGAAGATGGGAACACTGTGGTCATAAAGGGATGGACATGGTCAGCAACAATACTCATGAAGGCTGTGGCGTTTAAACGATGCTCAATTGGTACTAAGGTGCCCAAAGTATGCCAAGAAAATATCCCCCACACCATTACACCGCCACCAGCAGCCTGAACCGTTGATACAAGGTAGGATGGATCTATGCTTTCATGTTGTTTACGCCAAATTCTGACCCTACCATCCTAATGTCGCAGCAGAAATCGAGACTCATGAGACCAGGCAACATTTTTCCAATTTGTCCAATTTTGGTGAGCCCGTGTGAATTGTAGCCTCAGTTTCCTGTTCTTAGCTGACAGGAGTGGCACCCGGTGCTACAAGGTTCGACTGTTGTGCGTTCAGAGATGGTCTTCTGCATAACTTGGTTGTAACGACTGGTTATTTGAGTTACTGTTGCCTTTCTATCATCTTGAACCAGTCTGGCCATTCTCCTCTGACCTCTGGCATCAACAAGGCATTTTCGCCCCGAGAACTGCCACTCACTGGATATTTTGTCATTTTCGGACCATTCTCTGTAAACCCTAGAGATAGATGTGCGTGAAAATCTCAGTAGATCAGCAGTTCCTGAAATACTCAGACCAGCCAGTCTGGCACCAACAACTATGCCACGTTCAAAGTCACTTAAATCACCTTTCTTCCCCATTCCCATGCTCTGTTTGAACTTCACCAGGTCGTTTTGACCATGTCTACATGCCTAAATGCATTGCGTTGCTGCCATGTGATTGGCTGATTAGATATTTGCGTTAATGAACAGTTGAACAGGTGTACCTAATAAAGTGGCGAGTGAGTGTATATGCTGCACTGACTGTACAATGTAATGTAGCGAGTGTATCTTCTTCTTCGTCTTCTTTTTGTTCTTTATAGGCGGTTGGTAAACCAGTTTAAGGTGAATTACTGCCACCAAGTGGATGATAAGTATACTACAGGGGACTCAGGCTCTCTAGGGCTCCAGGTCTGCAGCCTCCCCTTCTCCACTGGACGGCTTTATTCAAGACCTTTGGGCACTGGAATGGAATCGATAGTCAAAACTGCAGCCGTAGTTAAGGCACCAAAATCAGGCCCAATAATAGGGGCTGTGTGCTCATGTGTCTGAGGGATGTGTTCATCTTCAGAATTTCCGTTTCCTAGACTTCTTTGAAACAGTTATCAGAGGGTACATGTCTCCTTTTTCTTCTTCTATGTCGCATTACTGCATAGTGTTGTGTATATATACACACACACACACACACACACACAGTCTGTTTACCACAAATTGTCACCACGAAGTGGTTAGGGGGCCCATTGCAGTCGCTTATAATGGAAATTGGCAAAAACGGCCCTGCTGTCAATATTAATACGCAGAACCTACAAAGCTTTAACTATGCAAATTTGCTTTCTGAACCTTATGTGGATTCGTCTGCACATGCTGCATTGTTTTTGTTGATTATATTTAGTTTTGTCTTTTTATAGTAAGATATCACTTGAAAATAAGTATAGCGATAAATAAAACAAAAGATTAAGATCCAGAAAATTGAAAATATACTGTTGCAGGCAAGCCGCAAACATGCCACCTTGAAAACATTACCCGGGTTCTCTAACTTGAGCTAACAACCTGTAAAGACATGTAAATGTCTAATAGGTTTTTGTATGTTTGGATGGATAGTTCAGCATATCCAATTAGAATAGTTATAGCCATATAACATTTTAAGATAATTAAAAGAAGGAAAGCCCTGATTTGGGTTGCTACACAACTCCGCCACAATGCCAATGCCCCAGATCTCGTCTCCTTTGACTTTAACTCGATAAATCCCACATTTCTCCCAGACATTAAAATGTCCAAATCATGTGTCATTAATAACCCTTCGAAATAGTCAATTATTTTTTTAAATGTTCATTGAAAAGTGAAAGTGAAGGAGAGAAAGTGATTTTATGGTCTGTCACAATTGTGCCCAGTGGGATAATGTGTTGTGTACCAAATTAACATTTCTCCTATGTAGTCATCAAAGTTCTTATATATCCCAGCCCAGTTGTTAACATATTTAACACTGTCACTGGCATTCCCCAGCATTGCTACTAGCATAACCCATAACATTCCAGTGTGACTATTTTACATATCAAAACCCCTTATACAACACCATCATGAATACTGAGAGCAAAGACAAAAGAACACTATCAACAGGTTTTGACATTGTTACTTTATTGTAACATGCATGTTAGTGTAAGAAACTGTGCCTCTATCTGTGAGAAGGTGAGCAGGTTGATGGACTCTCCCATAACGTCACTTTAAAAACAATTGATGTTTACAAGCGAGACCATGCAAAGATGGGCCACCACCACTTTTTCGACCAGATTGAAATGCGGTATTTTGAAAGTTGTAGGTTGTGAACGTCAACACCACCACCATGTACTGATTGTATCGGTTGATGCATTTTGGTTGTCGAACTTAATCTAATGCACATCGCTCCTTGTTCCATCTCTTGACAGAGGTCTCAGTGTATATCTCCTCCATGATTGTTGCCACTGTGACAATGTTTTTCCAACGGAGCAGCAGCTTGTCTCCTTGGTGCAAAACCGCAGAGGTTCCACGGGGTAAAGTCGTTATGTGTATGGAATGGGACATCAGACAATTTTGCTTCATCGTTCCAGAACTCCCATATCCGTTTAGTAATTTAATTGCGGAGTGCAAGGGAAGTGAAGAGGTAGTCATGAATGAGCTTGCTCTTTAAGTTGTCTACTCATGCTGTGTTGGCTGCACCCCCACCTCTAGAAGTACTGTTGTTGGAGGGGTCCCTGATAAGGGTTGAGCGATTGGACGAATACGTTGGCTATCGGTGATTGGCTGAGTCCGTTGTGTGCGATTTTGGGGGGGATTTTGCTTTGCTAATTTAATGGTCTGCCTCCTTGAGAATTGAAGTTCTGTAAACGATTAACCTGTAAAGCCTAATTCCAAAATTGCACAAATAGGAACTGGCTGTTGGCATATGTACGTTTTTGTTGCACTGGTGTCTTCCCATTCGGAAAACAGGGCAGTGACGAAATAAGGGATAGCTGTTTTCTGTGCTAGTTAGCATAGCGTGCTCAGCGGGATGGTGTATTCGCCAGTGCTCGTGGAAATTGGTAGTGTTACTATTTTTGCCCGCACAATACGTTTGCAAAGACAGCAAATTGCTTCGAATAGGTGCTTCGGCTTGCTGGTTGCATCTGGTTTAAAACCAAAATCGTCCCAAATAGGGGATTTTATATTAGTTATCACAACAAGCTCTTCTTTGATTGTATTTGCTAAAACTAGCATACCATGGTTGGAGAATCCCCCGCCCCCTCGCATGCTGCACACATACGTGAGCAAATATTATGGCAATCGCCGGTGGATGATTGGAAAATGTTAACATGTGGCCCAACCCTATCCTTGATGCCCTAATGCATGCAGGGAAGATCGTGGCTGCTACTTTAAATGACCTTGTCCTCTCCCGGATATATCCGCTGGATGTTGAATGGTATGCTTGTGATTTGGGGAATCCTCATTTTAAGCCATTTATGGCCTGAAGTAATGAGTTAAATTCCATTCAAGTTCAATGAGTTCTGTTCATAAGAATTGTGTACTGTGAGAGGCGGGTGGTTGTTCCTAGGTTAGAGGGAGAGAAGGCTCCTGCCAAGAGCTATGTTTGGTGGCCAAGAATGGAAGTGGAGGAGACCGCTCCATCCATGGGAGTGGAAAACAAAGAGAGAGTCTCATCTCCACAATGATTTTGCTGGTCCCTACCACGGCAAAACCTCCCTACTTGTGATGGACTCTCATTCTAAATGGTTGGAAGTCGCCATCGTGAACTCGATGAGAACCGTGGAGATTCTCCAGGTCCTTTGACGGCTTTTTGCAACACACATTGTGTGATGTTCTGGAGTCAGATAATGGAGCCTTGTTTACTGCTTCGGCGTTCCAAGAGTTTACGCATTGTTATGAAATCAGGCATGTGACCACAACTCCTTACCATCCCCTTCACTCAAGAGGGATTGTACCAACAACATGAAAAACTTAAATCTGTGCTGTGTGCATTTTCTCTAGTTCACCTCTGACAGCACATCTACCCTATTTTACAATCTGTTCTGAATCGCAGCCATTTCTAAAGTAGAAAATGGAACTCAACCTACCAGACAAATCACAGACTCAGACTAGTATGAATACAATTGAACTACTCCGACCG